>JBBPCY010000032.1:19464590-19479519 GCA_037974405.1 Brachyalestes nurse | reverse complement strand
GATCTAAGAGAACGGGACGGAGTGGCGATGTGAATCAAATCACACAGGTAGGGAGGGGCCAGGTTATGGATGCACTTTGTGTGGATTATAGTGAGAGTTTAAAAAAAAAATCCAATTTACACATATTTGGTTATTGGAACTAATGTCCAATAACAAGGTGTTTATCATCGGTGTCACCCCAGAAATTGTTTATCAGTACATTCCTAATAACAAACAAGGGACATATTGAGCCATTAGGAACATATCTCTTTGTGAGCCTCGAACCTGATTCATTCAACCCTTGCCCTCATAGGCCCTCTAGCTAAGCCTGGGTCACTGATCCCTTGTGTTTCTTCTGGCCTCTGATCCTCTGGCTTCCTCTTCCTGTCTGACTACTACATATTCTCAGGACCCCAAAACTGCTGCTGCTCCTCAGATGTCACACTGGCTGCTCCTAAACCCCCCGTACAGCTGACACTCGGTTCCTCCCTATAATCTTGTGTTTCCACTTGCGCAGTACAATAACAATAATTCTGTACTTCAGTTCAGTTATGATGCAAACTCCTCCAAGCAGATGCCAATGCCACTCAAACAGCTCTGCTATTAGGTTACTATGCAAACTGGGTGGAATGTGCGACTCACCAAAATTGTTACCTAACTACTGGTCTCAGGACAGTGCTTCAGAGCAGTTTTCTTCAATAAAAGCTACACTTTCTTCACACAATTCTGCAATACACCACAGTGTACATAATGAATTTAACCTCCTGGTTCACCAGGGCTTTGGCTCAAAAACAACTGAAACAGACTGAGACGCTAATCTAATGGGGGATACGTGCCAGAAAGGGCCCGTAACAACATATTTAAGAGAATTAAGGCAGCTCCCGGTACTTGAACATGATTAAGCTAGAACCCACTCTTTCAGAGGGACACAATGACCCATTGCTGTATTCATAATAAGCACTTGGCCAAGGGAACGCTGAACTTTGCCATTTTTCTCTTTCTGCTGTGCAGGCCTGGTTTCTTGCACCCTTAGCACACATTCGTAGGAGTCAGTGGTGTAGACGTCGTGATTTTCTTATCATCCCCCAGTTCCCCTCTGTGAACCCTTAAACTTCTATGATTTTGGCATGTCTCTAGCTTGAGCACAGATGGGATGCCTAGGCCTGTGACCAGCTTGTCTGTGGGCCCCCTCTGCAGCTGTTGCATTAAATCACAACCATCTTAGTTTAGCGCCTCTGCAAATAGGAATTTCGTAGTTCAGCATAACATTTTCCTCTTACCCCAGATGTAATCAGCAAAGACTTGATTGGTGCCACCTTTTTTGGTTCTTTATTCAGTCATTTTTATTGCAGTTTGTCCTAAACCCCACTGAAAAGTCTGCACCACATTATTAAAGACCTACATAGGGACTGAGTGGGTTAAGAGAAGATTTGAGAATGTTTTAGACCTTCAGGCTTCAATTACTGTCCTCGCTATAACTGAACATTTAAAGAAAGAAAAGAAGAATAAGTCTTAAAACATTTTAATTGCCTATCATCCAGGGTCTACAGTAAAACACAAGGCATTCAAACGAAACATACAAAAGTGCTGTTTTGTTAGGAGCTGATAGTTCTTTAAACCTGACACTTTCATACAAACACATTCATCACAATATCAAAACAAGAAACGTTACTGTAGTTCAGTGCATTTGTGTGTGCCTATGCACAGCAAAAAATTTAGACCATTAACATAGTTCAGTGACAAATTTTACATGTTTACATTTCTATTGGTTAGGAGTGCTAAGCAGTTAATTTTTTAACATGAACATAAACACAATTTTGATTGTAGAAGACCTGATTAAGATTGGATATGTTTAGAATAATGACAAAAGTAGTTACTGAACTAAATATCACCATCAGTATCCCAGGTGCAACTTTACCCAACCACAGTGATATCACCGCGGCACTTATGGCCAACCATTACATGTTGCCATGTTAATCAACATTTTGTTCCCATAAACAGAGAGGCATTAACAATATTGGACTGTGGGGTATTTCACAAAGCAGGATTTCTCAGTTAAACCAGTTAAACCTAAGCCCAAAGTTAACCCCATCCAATACAAAGCTTAACAGGAACAGGAGTAGCTGAGCAGGAATTCAACTCACAATCTTCAACTCTAAGCTAAGGTTACCCAGATAAGTGAAAAATCCTTCTTTGTGAAATAGCCCCCTGCCCTGAACAGTCAAATTAAAATAATAATAACAATAATAAGCCTCTTGGCCTAAGAGGTTCCACGTCCATGTGTCGGCCCAAAAACACAAAATTCCAGTAGTTTCCTCTGGCCGAGCATAATCCTTAGAGCTAAGGCCTCTGTACAGTGCTTAACAAAGCTCCTCTTGAACTTGCCTGAGACTCCCATACTGAAACTACGCTTATTATTCCAAGTGTGATCTCACTTCACCCTTCTCAAAACTGAGTCTCCGTAACTTGTTCTTTTCCATTTCTGGACACTGTGTCAGTTTCTGTTGTTTCCATATTGGTGTTTTCTTTACTAGACACAGGAACTTCACTGCGCAGTGTATTTTCTTGCTTGGTTTGACACTTCCCAGTGGTCAGTGACTTCTGAAATGACTCTGAGGTGAAGTAGTAGACCACCGGGTCAAAGCAGCAGTTTAAGGTGGCCACACAGAGTGTTATAGGGTAGAGCGTTCGTGCCAGCCTCTCAAGCCAACAGCTAGCCACTGCTTGAGTGCGCACCATTGCATAGACAAAAAGAACAGAGTTATAAGGCACGAAGCAGACAATGAAAATGGCCAGATGCACCACGATCATGCGGAGCACACGTTCCTTGTTGGTACCAATTTGGCAGAGCGTGGCAGGCTTGCGTAGCGTTCGTAGAACCATGGAAGAGCAGGCCAGATTAATGAGCAATGGGATAAGAAAGCCCACCACCTCGATGAAGATGGTGATCTTGGACAGGTAGGTCTTCCATGTTTTCTGGGAGAAGCCCTCAAAGCAAGTAGTGCTGGCATTGCCGCGGTTGGTGGCAGAGAAGAAAGTCACCGACATGCCCCCACCCAAGATAAGCAGCCAGATCAGAGCACACACAATGCCAGCATTGCGGCGGGTGCGTATAGAGCGTGAGCGGAAGGGATAAACAATGGCCAGGAAGCGGTCCACGCTGATGCAGGTGAGGAAGAGCATACTGCCATAGATATTTGTGATAAAGGCTCCTCCAGAGATCTTGCAGAGCCCGTCACCAAATGGCCAGTGGCGCCTGACATTGTAGAAGATCTTAAACGGCAGAGTGAATACAAATATTAAGTCAGACAATGCCAAGTTTGTCATAAACAGAGTGGTCTCGTTTCGCATTTTCATGCGGCAGCAGAAGACAAAAAGTGATGCGCAGTTGGTAACAAGGCCCAGCACAAAGGCAATACTGTACACAACGCCGTACAGGTTGTACTTGAAGGAGTCATCAATGCCGCAGTCCTCCAGCCCGGTCTCATTAAGCGCCAGACTCGCCATGGCGACACCACCAGAGAGCGGGGATTTCTGCTCCTTCAAATTCCCAGCTGTCAGAAAGAGCACTGGCTGTAGTGTATCCCCTGGCCCATCATCGGCCTAATCGCCAAATGCTTCTGGTCTGTTGTGCAACAGCAGGTACAGCTCTCATCTTCTTTAGCAACTTGACCCAGGCAACATTTGTTTCCTGTAAGGGGGAAGGGAACAAAAGAACAGATTTAGCAAGTGAGCTGAATATGGAGTGCCATTGGCAGGATTCTGGTGTGTCTGCCTTTTTCCCATCTAGGACCTTTCACCTTATCTCTGGTAAATTAAGTTTGTTTTTTTTACCTATGCCCTTGTGACATTTGTATAGGTTTCTGGCTTTCCTATACAAGTTTTTTTCTAATCTACAGAGTCGTCAACAGATTAGTACAGACAGTATCAAACCCAATACTAACAGGCCTTTATGCTGAGTAATTATTTAAAACAAGAGAGTTGTAGTTTATATTGTTAGTGGACATATGTTCTACTTTTGCAATGTTGGTAGATGCTCTCATTTGAATTTTAGACAGGACATTAAAGCTGTGAAAACAAGGTTATATGCACATTCATCTATCTGATGGAAATGTCCTCCTGTAAGTCCTATATACTCATTCCTGTACCACAGTGAAATTTAATTTTGAAGGCTCTATATTTAATGACATCAGCAGTGGCTTTGCTAATAACACATGGATGCTGGGGAGAGTTTGTCAGAACCAAAGTGACAGTCTCCCTCATTTTGTCCTTATAAAAGCTTAATGCCTTTTGTAAAGGCGCAAATACATGCAGTGCGGTAATCGCGGATGTGTGACTATTGATTCAAGTCAGGAGGACAAAAAGGACTTCTACAGTAGTCTCATCCTCAGCTGACTCATTCACTGACAATCTGATGGACTCCTCTGCTATTTCTGAACAGTCTCATTTCTTTTCCCTGTGTAAATCACTGGAATGTTTATGTCACATCCATATGAATGACCAAAGGTATATAATTTGTTTTCTTTAATGGACTTTTTTTTTTTTACTGACAACGTAGGAATAAGTGGAGCTCCATCATTCCAGAAAACAGAGCTCCATCACTGGAGCGCTACACGTCTCTCTAGCCGATGCTTAGTGTTGGGCATGAAAACCTTAGTCTTATGTGCGGCTGCTCCAGAGTGCCCCTTTCCATTGGCAGTGCTTTTCCAGGGAGACTACACAAGCTGTGTCTGCACAACTGGAAGAGTGTTTCAGCAGTGTGTGCACCTTTAAGTCGCTGAAATCACTCATTACAAGAGGTGTCTGGATACTTTTTGGACACAGTGTACATAAGTTACGAAGACTGGCCAAGAATTTTCATAACTGCGCTTATATAAATTCCTCAAAGAAGCATGAACCCTGTGACGCTATTCCCATGGTGGTCTTACTCATTGGCACAAACCTGGCAAACAAAGGCTTCCAAAAAAATGCAAGCACAGCCTTTACTTGCTTACTGAACTGAAAGTGAAAAGCAAGGCAGATCGAGTGCATAAGGCATTAAGAGTGTGCCATTTCACAGACCACCCCATCAAATCGCTGTGTCATTGGCAACCTATGGTTTTCTGACTCAGCCTAGTCTGGGTCAGCACCGAGGAAAGCCCCTTCCCCAGCAGGGAAGTGTTGCCCATTTTCTACTATTCTGTTCTCCAACATGTTACAGCAGTCCATCATGCTCTTTGGGAGCCAGCTGCAATGTGACATCTTTACTGGGTTTTCACACGCTCCTCACAAAGCCTGTACTGTACTGTGATTCCTATATGGCAAGCTCACAATACAGCTAGTGTGCTCATGAAGCCCTTCACAAACTGTCTCTGCTTCGGTCAGCCACTGGGACTGTCACCGCAAGCTCCTGGCCTTTAAGGTTTGACGGTCTGTATGAAGTAAGCCTTGTCTAAAATAACATGACATAGACTAAACCCAACCTGACAGCTCCACAACTGCAACATTTGCAACCGTTATGTCTTTTACAATAGCGAACTTTATGCAGACACAGCCTGTACAAGATTACTGAACTGAAATTGAAAAGCAAGGCAGGTTGAGTGCATAAGCCATTAAGAGTGTACCAATTCAGCCTGGTTGTCCCTTCATACAATTCACCTGACTCTGTACCTTCTATAACCCATAAGACAGATGAGTCCTTGTGTTTGTAATGGAACAGAACGCCAGAAGCAAACAGACTACAGCAGTGGCGTGTGCTGGAAAAAGAGCATCAGTACACTCACTCTGATGTAACCCTGTTTGCTGTCTTGAATGAAGTTACTTTTTTTTTAGTTGTACGGCTCCACTAACATCGTTCACTTAGTATGGTATCACTGTAGATGTAGATGCAGTATTGTACCTTTATATCACTTAAGAGCCTAGTTATAATCGATATCTGGCCTCTTAAGGCTTTATATCACTTAAGAGGCTACATATAACTTAGATAACTTACATAACTTACCTCAGCGTTAATACCTTTCTCATGTTTTATTTACTTATATTAAATATAGCCATTTCTATTAGTTGCTCAAAAAAGGAATAAAAATAACAAGATGGCATTTCGCCTTGGTAACAGAGGCATTAATATTAACCCAGGAATAAAATAAGTCTATTTTAGATCGATAACCTCAAAGTGGCTTTTCTGTCTCGCTTATTGAGATATTTTAGGCAGAAACAAAGTAACTGTCAAACAGAAGTGCCTGTTTTAGAACAGAACTGTTTACAACAGACAGTGGTTAGCACAAACAGACGCCGTGGTTCAGAAAACATAGCAAAAACTTGTCAAACCCAGATCGAAGTCAGGTAATTTTGAGGTCCAGTTTTGTAGAACATTAGGTTTAGCAGACAGTGTAGCCTCCAGCTGCCCCCTCACCTCGGTTCCAAGACTCTCATGGTGTTTTCCTGAATGGTCCGAGCCGTGCAGGAGGCTTTCTCGCCCTCTCTTGAAATGCTTGAAGCAAAAGAGAACTCTGGAGAAAACATTAACGGTGTGGATTTTAAAAATCTCATCGGTAATAACGACGCGATGCAGAAAAGGTAGAAGGAGAAGTGGTTCCTCTCGGAGAAATGCTCTTCAGACTGACATGAGGATGTTAGGAAACCGTTATTCTGGTCCTGAGCTGCATAACGGTGCTGGAGACAAGCTGGACGCCCAGAAGCAGAGCAGACAATGGGATGGTGGTGGCTGGAGAGGAGGGGCACCAGGGGGCGTAGAAGAGAAACCGCCGGGGAACTGCTGGGTCCAAAATGGTGTCACTCTTTAAACAAGACTGGCTGTCTGATTTGGGCACTTCCAAGAAAGGTAGAAGTTGTTATAGCTGCAAAGGGGGGACCAACTCCATTTAAAGTCTATGTACTTGAATGCAGTTTTATTAAAGTTCCTTGTTGTAATGCCCAGACATCCCAATACTTTTGTCCATGCAGTGTACATTTCAGTCATTCACCTTTAGCCCTTAAGTCCATACACACAGCAACAAAAATGAACCAATTCCACAGAATTCACTATCCGTCTGGGGTGGTTAATGATGCAATTTTGTGAAAGTGTAATATTTATATTTTATTCACAGTCAAATAAGGATTTGCACTGTTTTAACGGCAGACAAGACTGAACTTTCATATTTCATTTATCAAGTCATATAGAGTGATCAGTGAAAAAAATCTTCAGTTTTGTTGAGCTGGCTCACAGAAAATATTGACTTTTAATTTCCAGTTATGGACATGTCTGTTAGTTTAGCACTGTTGGTCTGCTTTTCTGTCTCTTCTCAAACTCTGACCAAAATAACCCCAAAAAGGGACAATTCTTCTGCTCCATGCTGATAGGTAGTGGATGTTCACTGCACTTCTTTGAGGGCCTCAGCAACTCAGTAGGTTTTCTACTTGGTCACAGTTTAACTGAAGTAGTTCATTTTTATTTGAGCAGAGTCAATACAGTTTAAATAGTACAATATCCGTCATTTCTCTATATTTATTGATCATTTATTTGATGGTCTTCTAGATTATTTTTACAAAACTGCCTGATTTGTCTTTTTCTGGAACTTATCACTATACCAACCATGCATTCAGCACTGAAAACCCATTTAAAGTTATTTTGAGCCTCATTAGTCCTGATAAACTGTCCTGGGATATCTGGCCAATGTCATATCACCTTACATTACACAATTACTACAGTAGGTTATCAAAGTGCTCTAATTTTAGCCTGCCACAGGGTGTTTTTGGAGAAGTTCCGATTATATGACGGCCAGCATGTGTGTGTGTGTGTGCGCGCGCACACGCACACATATGCATGTGTGTGTATGTGTGTGGAGGGGAGGGAGGTTCAATGACAGAGGGGATGTTGTCCTTGGGCCCAGGTCCCAGCCAAGCAGAGCATTGGACAATAGTGCTGGAGTGCACAGGACATCCTGCACTCCATGCACCTCTTGCCTGTTCTGAAAACAGAGCCTTCCGTCACTGCTGTCCTCATTCCCTGTGCTTCAAGTAACAGCCACTCTATACTGGAGCCCCATCACATGCAGCCACTTATTATGAACAGTCCCTCGTCAGCCATTCTTCTCACTCTGAAAGAACAGCCTGTCTCTACCATTATGGACACTCTTGTGCATAGTCACCAGTCTAAGTTTAAAATAGATCCTATTTATTTAATGGAGAGCATTCTAATGGCCATTTATTTAAATGTGCTTAATTTGCATTGTACAGGTACACGAAGTGGTTTAAAATGATATTAAACATATTGACTTTTGGGAATACTATTGCCTCTCATTACTGGTTCCTATTTTAAGTCCCTATGTTTCTTGAAGGATAACAGTCTAAATCATATCAACTACAAATTCACCTCTTATCAATGGTCTCCTTGTTATACTAAGTGTTGCACACTCTAAGACTCAACAATGTACATTGAAATCAGTGAGGATTATGACTACTTGTGTAAAAAGGATTGTGTAATGGTCATTATGCTCTATCCCCTGTGCTTGCAGGACATTAGCCTATTTAGCAGAGCTACACAGAGTAAAGATTTCCCTGGGCTGTCTCACCTTTGGGAATGACCCAGTTTGTGCCAAAACTGACATATTTGAATGATAAGAAAGAATTTGCCAAGTATAATTTATCACATTTATCAAAGTCCTCCATTCAGCTGTCATTTTGATCCAATACAAATTACCATACGTCCAGTAAATAAAATCCATTTGTTTTTCTTTTAACAGATATTTTTCCAGTCAGCAGTTCATAAGGTATTGTATGATTTATATTGTATACAGCTGATATCACAACACAAATGTATCATGCACATCCGTGCGCTGCATCATGAAGACCACCTAAAATATGCTTGGTTTATTATTGCTTATCTATTTAGAGTAGCTTGTTCATGCTGACACTCTAGCATATACAGTATAGTATCATGAGGGCCTCACCGCATAGCTCTAGGTTGGATCTGTACAAATTTATCTCCAGCAAGGAAGGATCTTATCACCTTGTCATGAATCACTTCACTCTCAGGGCATTTCCGATATCCCCAACCCCCCATTGCGTAATTCAAGCCTACACACACACACACACACACACACACACACACACACACACACACACACACATACAAGCTTCAGAGTCCAGAGTGGGCGGATCAGAAACTACTTATATTTGTTTTAATTATAACATCACAAGAAAACTTTTGCAATATTAAAATATTTAAAATATACATAAAATTAAACACTTATATATTTCTGAGACGTTTTGCATCATTAGTCTCTCCTTAAAGGGGACCTAAAAGAGGGATTATTTTGGATAATTCAGTAGTTGAGATGTAAAAAAGTCTGTCAGAGTGATTTGAGGAGAGATATACTATTCTGGAAAAACTTACAGAGGCAGAAATGTTCACTGCCATGATTATAGGAACCAGACATTTGACTAATGCCTCTAAAAGCTAACTTAAAGAAAGTTATCAGATGAAATGCTTATGAAAATATTGCCTGAGGCATTATTTTCCAATCAATTTGTAAGAAGACAGAGATTAAAAGGGACATATACATCATGAGCCCTGGATTAAATCACCACCACTGTAAAGAAATCCCAGTCTTGCAATTTTTCTACAGTTTAGCATTTCACATCAAACCACTCTAAATAACTTTCTTTACATTTCAACTAAATGATGCTGGAATTTTGTTAGAATTCTAATGTAACTACACTAAACATTCTTCAGTTGATAGAGGTTTTTGTTTAAATAGTGTAAATATTATACATTTTTTTTTACATCTTTTGTATTAAATTCAATAATACGTTAGGACTGTTTTAACCTACTATGGTAAATTTACCAGTTTGGAGATTTAAGGTTTGGTTCCTACAGTAATTATAAAATTGTTCCGTAGTAGTGGACACCCCCTGGAAATGATACTGGAGGTTGAGTCTTAATCTGTTGTATAAGATCTAATGACTCTGTATCCTCAAAATCCTTGATTAGCAGTGTGTTAAATTAAAGCTGGAGGTAGGTAAATCTCCATGGCTGTTTATGACTGCTTTATGGTGAGTCTAAATTACTGTTCAGATGGAATAGGTTATACAGCATAGATATAAACTAGCTTTATCTCCAAAGATTGTTGTATAAACACTGAATTAAAAGTAACATTACCTAAAAGAATGGTTTACCAATTCAAATGTTTTTCTAAGAACGTTTTCATTTATGAAAATGGTTCTTTGAAGGACTATCCATTGAAAGACTCTTTAGGAAACTAAAAATAATTCTTCTGTGCTAGGGGTGCCTATATCCGGTCCTGGATAATTGGTATCCTATACAGTTTGGCAATTTACCATCAAACGCATCTGATTCAGCTCACCTTATAATTACCAGATGAATGTGTATGAAGAGGGATCCTTCCCAACTTCCTAGACCTCCAGGACCAGAGGGAGCAGGACAAAAGCACAGGACAAAATATATATTAATATTGTATAATGATTGTTGTTTTATCTTTGTATATTGTTTGAGAAAGTATGTATGTTATGAGTTTTAATATGACAGATGGAGACATAAAATACACAGGCCATGAACTCTTTCCACAGCCTGCAAGAATGTATTTGATCAGATTAACACTGGTAACATGAGAATACAGGGAGGGAGCGGTTTTGGTCAGGTGTCACATTCTCCCAATTAGTTACAGTTTTTTTTTTCTTACTTTCGGAAAGATGTTAATTTCTACCATCTTCTTATCCACTCTTTAGTAAGTGTTTTTGCTCCTTGCAAGTGAACACCCAATCTCTGAAGGCAACTTTGAGTAAGCTGTCCGAGGTGGTCCAGAGAGGCCCCAGATGCCATAAGATTGATATCAGGATTGAAAGCAAGCCATGAAAGCCCAGTTTGTTTATTGCTTTTTTGTAGAAGTCAGGGTTCTGAGGCAGTCGTTCTATGGCAGAGGAATTCCCAATAGAGGGCCCACAGCAAGGAGATCCCAAAGGCCTGCTCTACCATTCCATCGCTAGCTCAGTCGTGGGTGTTAAAACACTTTATAAATTACCCCTGGGAATCTTGTTTTTGTCAGGCCACAAACCATTGGCTTTAAGAAGCTAATCCTTTTCAAGCTCCCCTTACCCCTCCCCTTGAAGACAGGAATTCCTATCCATTGCAGTGAGCGAGGGAGAGAGATGTCGGCCTGAACAAGATCACGGTGCACATATCAGGGCTGAAGTGTTAATTTATCAGTGGCAAACTTTTATAAATTTTTGCTGTGGCTGCATTAGCTAAGCCTGGTTTCATAATGCAAGGCCGTGTGTCTTATCTTCCTTCAAGAGACCAGTCTACAGAAATGTAACCCCAGTTTGGCTGTTTGAAATTAATGGGATTTAATGGATTATGAACAATAACAAGGGCCACTTATTTGCAAACCTTTGCACAAAGAATGGATCCATTGTTATGAGCCAGCACAGATTTCCATAAAAATCCACAGCAAACAGTGGTGGCACTTTGACATTGTTTCATATGGAGAATTGTTTTGCTGTTTGCAGTCTATTCTATATGCCAATCTCTATAAGGCATTCAGTTTTAAACACTCTAGAGACCCTTTGGAGTATGAAAATCAGCTGGGTTAGGGCATTTCCCTAGAAATTTGCATTTGAAAGTACACATCCAGCCTTACAGTCTCTAACTTTGTTTACAATGCAGTCGCAAGGATTTGCTAACTATGTACAGCTGCTTCCATTTGTTTATGGGAGCAACACACATTACAAAGTGTAAATTCTGGCACTGAAGCGTTAAAATCTATATGTGGGTAAAGGAGTTGTCTTAGCTGACTTCGTGCCTGTGACAAAACTGCATCAGCCAGATATCACGGCCTGAAATGGTAAATTCTGGCCACTGTAGGACATGCATTAACATTTCTCTCAGCACAGAGGCCTGAACGGTTTCCTTGTAACTGTCTGTCCGGTCTAGAAGGCTCTCTATTTGCCCTCAGCTTTTACTGCCCACAAAGACCACAAAGTTCTCCCTCTCTCACTCCCATCTGGGGGCGGTGGTACAGTATTCATGACTGTATCTGAGCTACAGCCTTGGCACCACAATCCTCACCACTGGCCACCATCGCCAACAACACCAAGCGACAGACCATTGCATACATAGTTTTATCTTGACAACATCTTTAAAAGCCAAGCTTCAGCCCCTTGAGCTTGTAAAGGCTGACATTTGGAGGCTGGCTAAGGGGATTCAGCAGAGAGCCTCTTCTTTAGCCAGTGCTCCTTTGCTCTTTTTTTAGACTGTTGAGCTAGAAATGTATTACATTTTCCTCTTTTCCCAAATCTAGTTTTTTTCCTTCTTCATTTTTTGCCCTGGATCTATGAGGATAATGTTGCCAACACATCATGAACGTTTATATATCACCAACAAGCACTGTGCAAATTGTGTGTTTAATTTATTGCATATACCTCAAACTATGTCAAGTAGACTTCGAGGTAGACCTCAAGTAGACTTGCTTATGTGGTTTCTGACACAGCATGCCACACTGTTATCTATAAAAATAAACAAAAGTAGAAGTTATATTCAGGATTTTTTTTTCAGAACTAAGAGACCACAACTTGTCTTGTCTTCTCTTGGCTTATGACCTTCAGGTTCACAAAGTCACTGGGTTAAGGTTCACCAAGAAATGGGAGTCATTCAGCACAGGAAGTGAATTGTTTTTCCAGATTCCTGCATCATGTCTCATTCAAGTGAACTGTTTTTTGTTTGTTTGTTTATTTTTCACCAGCAAATTACTTGCATTCGGTATGACCATGACTTAATTTAGGCTAGCTACATAAGCCTCATTGTTGCTTTGTAAAACTAAAGCTGTAAGTTTACATTTAAAATTTGCACTTATCACTGAAAAGTTTGCACTTATCACTGGTCTAGCACTCAAATTTCTCATAGCTGCTTTATAAAACTAAAGAAGCCAGCATTAACCACCATTTGTGTCTTGGATAGTGCATTTGAGGTTCCAGGAAAGTGGTGCGAATTAGATTTTTGGCTCAGCCATGGCGTCTGCATTGTAGGTACAGGTTATTAGCAGGAGCGGTTCAGTGGGGATCACCTCTAAGTCTAAGCAGCAAGTAAGCTCCTTTTCTGGCTGATAAAATCCATAGCTGGAAGCGTGGCCAAAGGCAGTCTCCCTCGTGGCTCTTGTGTATTTCAAGGGCTGTTTGTATATGTTGCGAGGCTGTTTGGGATTTGGGACGGAGACACTTGACCTCCTCAGCTGCTGTGTTTTTTGTCTGTTGGCACTGCAGGTGGGATGTGTGTGTATGTGTTATAGGGATTTAGTGGCCTGATAGAGGGAAGTAGAAACAATGAGGGAGGTGGTCCATGTGTCTCTTGCTGACATGATAAATTACAGCAGTTTAGAGCTCAGATTAATTGCAGAGGCTTGACATGGTCTATAAACAAATCCTGACAGGGACCAGCTGCAGATTTATACAATATCTTCTTAAATCCTGGGAACTGAATTGAGATGTGTTGGACAGAAAAGCAGGAGAGTGTGTGTATGTGTGTGTGTGTGTATGTGTGCGGGAAATTCACGTCTGATAGTCAGAAGTGTTTTGAGCGTGACAGTTTACGTGGGATGTTCTCCTCAATGCTGCTTTCAGCCCAGTGGTCATGAGGGGCCACTCAAGTTGGACTGGAAGGTCAGGGGTCAGGGAGACCAAAGGAAGTGCTCCCTGAGCCAGGCTAAAACTGCCGCCAGGCGCGTACAGCTGGGGAAATGCGATGCGGCACCAATACACAGCCTTTGTTCTCATTGTTTAAGCAATGATCAATTTTTAGCATGCTGTTCCAGCTTTGATATATTAATCCCAGTTATTTCTCCACAGTATGTGTTCCAGTGTCTGTGATATCAGCTGGAGCTTTCATATTTGAGCAAAAGGAGGAAAGGAGAAAGGAGAAAACTATTTAAACCTCAAGGGCCCTTATGTGAAGATTTAGGATAGTTTTAAAAGATGAATCATTTTAACTTAAGTATTTATTGTATGTCTATTATACTTAAGAATGAATCTTAAGTTTTTATTGTATGTCAAAACTTTACATTTAAAGCTGTACATTTACATTTCAGGTTTGCATTTGTCACTGAAATGCTGAAAATTACTAAAAAATTTTTTTTCTTTTTTCTTTTTTCTCTAAAGATGTTTTACATGGCTCACTTACAGTAAAAAGGACAACAAACAACAAACAACTATATTGAATTAATTGTGTTTGCATAAGTTTATATCACTTTTATGTGGCAACTAGCCCCTCAGTCTATTTTAATTTACCTCACTGATGTTGTAGGATCGGCATCCGTCTGTTTTTGAAGGTTGTAGGTTAGATTGCACCCCACTCTCTGCTCTTATCAATATCTGATGTATGAAGGAACAGAGAACTCCACAAGGCCCACAGTTCTATGTAAATGAGCAGCTCCAGTGAGTATTTTCCATTTTGACAGTGCACAAGTAAAAATACATAATAGCCTTACTGTACGACAGCAAGTTTACCACAGATATATTTGTGTGGGTTTTCTGTAAACCACTAGACAACTAACACCAGCTGCTAACATGACCAATGTGAACAACTCTTCTGATGTTTTAGCACACTAAGAAATGTTATGTAGACACTATATGGAGAAAAATATATTGTATTTAAAAATATATATTTTATAAGCAGTCTATCTATTCATGCTACCCTGTGGAAAAATACTCCCTTGAAGCTTATACAGCTGCCAGCGTCCCAAGGTAGCACAAATTTATGGGCACTGAATCCCACGACTGCGGAACTGTACATGTTTTGACAGAACACCCGGAAGCATGATTAATGTGTGTGTGTGTGTGTGTGTGTGTGGGTGTGGGTGGGGGCAGAGTTGGCTAATCCAGGTCCATAGAGTAAAAACCCTTCCCAGAATTTTATTGCAACCACCTGTATCCTGCTACTGCTGGTTTGAAGGGACTAGAGAAC
>JBBPCY010000032.1:19425088-19446184 GCA_037974405.1 Brachyalestes nurse | reverse complement strand
GTGTGTGAATGCATATGTTCAATGTGGATATATGTAAGTATGCATGTACACAGTGAATATATACAGGCACACACATATACAGTATATATATATGCATGGACACATTACCATTGTGTTCTGAGAGGGCACTGAGGCTGCTTGTTTTTTCTGTGGTGGTAAACATGCCATGCAACTGTGATAAGAGCCACTGATGTCCTTCGAGTGACTGGCACCTCTTTGGGGGTGGAGGAGGTGAGGGGTGGGGGTTCAATGAACTGTTTGAATTTACTTCACCGGTGGACCACATGGTCAGGCTTTACTTTGAGCATTTGCTTTTCAGAATATGGCAATAGCAGTCCGAGGTAAGAAATGAGCTACAACCTTAGATTTAATAAATCATTCATCAGTACTGGCCAACCCCTCTGGATATACTGTACTTGTATGGTATTTTGGACTGATAGCCCTATGAAGGGTCACTTTGGGTACTTTATGTGAAAGAGAGAGGGAGATGTTGCAGCTCATCACCCGGGAAATACACACACACACACACACACACACACACACACACACACACACACAAATGAGGTGCTCTGCAAAGGCCCAGGGTAGGCTCAGAGCCCTGCATCTGACAGTGGTTAGCCTCAAGAGCCTCACTATTCCGTGCTTCCGCTGTTAGATAATACGGGAGTTTTAGGCTGCTGAAGGTTTTATCACAGATGAGAGAGAAGGGAGAATAGGGAGTGGTCACAGGAAAACCAGATTCACTATTTCAGAATCTTTTGTCCTGGAAGGGTTCAGTTTCCTTTGTGCCCCACACCCAGTGTCACCCTTTCAAAAGCTGGCCTGGTGTGGGACGCCCCAAGGCTCTGCACGCATCCTTTTTCTGCCGCCCTGGTTCTTTCCTGTGGCTTTTCTGTGTCACGGCCCTACTGCAGTTGGTGAAGTCCCATATACTGAAACAGTATCAGCACCTATACTGACCTAACGGAATGTGACAGGGTCATTCTAAAATTATACAGAAACCTTATAGAATATTATAATTTAAATGATATGTTTATAAATGTCATGATCTCCTCCTCACTTGGAATCTAAGAAGGCATTTTGACTAAAGGACTTTAGCTTGTGTACTTTGCTGCTGTAGAACATGAATGTCCTGTTGGTGAATTGGTGTTCGGTATCACCTTATGCCGATATCAGAGTTTATATCAGGAAACGAGTCACTGGACCTTTGCATCCTTGTTCTTATGTAACATTTCTCAGGAAAGGTAACCTGGGACAGCAGGTTCTGTACATTTGACCCATGGCACTTCCTGCTGGTGGAATGTCCCAGCTTTTGAGCAGTTGTGGTAGACGAGGCGGCCGAGACTGGGCCTGGCAAGCTCCCAGCTCAGCGAGCAGGGCTGAGGGGCGCCCCACGCAGGAGCAGCTGTTGAATGGAAGAGAGTGGATGGAGCCAGCAGCCACGGATGTCAAAGAGTCATTGTGTGGCACAGGGGCCCTTGGCGAAGGGGTGCCTGGCACTGCCGGGGGCTCTTCACCCACAATCCCATAGCAGACTCTCGCTCCTTATATTCTTCTTTTACAAAGAGAAATACAGAAAGCAAGAGTTGGGGAGAGAATGGAACAAGCGCTGAAGACTATTAAGAACAACATTTACTTACTCACATGATTTAAAGGGCCCATATCCTTCATTTTTCCACATATAACATTTGTGTGGTGTTATGTATCAAAAAACATAATTCATTTTTACTCTATGATTTTTCCAGTTTCCAGTTTCCGTCTCTTAAAATGAGATAATGTGTTGTTTTTGTTGCCTGTAAGACAGATGTAAATATTCTCTGTTCTGTTATGGGCTAGGAGGTGAATGGTATGATTTGAAACTTTTACAATGTTAACATAATGTGTCAGTTTTTTTTTTCTTTCAAACTGGTAAGGAAATTATGTTTTCCATGATAAGAACCCTTTTAGAAGTGTAAAAATATAAAATCCCATGTGATTAAAGAATTGTTATAACAAAACCTTATTTCCAAAATCTCTGTATCTCCAAAATGACAGCTGTATTGGGAAAAAAGAGCATAATTGGATGTTAAAGGACCCATATCATGAAAAACAAAATATTTCATCACCAGTTTGAAACAAAAGAGTTTGATTTAGGATAAAAACACTGTTAAATGTTTAACACATACCTTTTCTCCCAAAATTTGTAAAGTCCTCCGTTGGTTTCACTGTTTCCATGATGTCACAGACGTTACATGGAGCGTTTCTGGCAAGATGACAGTAAAGGACAGCCAGGTAGAACAAAGCTCATTTACATAGGTCAGTTATAAAGGCAAAGTAAACAAAATAATCTGATTAATTCTCAAGGATAAAATGTTCTTGTCCCCTTTAAACCCCTTTATTAGATCATGGAAATGCGTGTAAAACTTATCTTGAGTTATTACATGTAGTTGTATTGTACTAAAGTAAGTCCTTATTTATATATGAATGTAATAAACATATCTATAGTAATATTTAAGTAATAAGATTGTAGCAATAGACAGTGGTCAGCTATACCAAGTCTACATCATTGTATTTGTAACACAAAGCTAGTTAGTAGAGGTTGTGTATTTGTCATGTAAATATCTGCATTTACAAAATGTAGAAAAGCTGGTCTTTTGCAAGCTGTGTTATTTTTGAAGGCTGAGGTGCAAATTTAATCTAAAGTGACATTGTTCAGTGTTGTATGCTTTAAGTGGTAAAATGAAATATTCATCATCAAAGCCTGAAGTCTGAGAAAGCGGATGTACTGTTAAAAAAAGGGCAGACTTTATAGAATATAGTGGCAATTTTAATCACAGTTGCCGTACTGTCCGGAAAATTTGTAATTAGAGATCTTCTCCCCCAAATCTTAGAGCATCATGTATCATAGAAAATTCAAAGCTCAATATGGGGCTAACTGGGTCTAAAAGTTGGAAGGTTACACCTGTACTAGAACTGGAGTTACATTTCCAGTAACTTTTTTGTACAGACTCCGCCCTCCAACAGGCTATTGGGTATACACAGAAAGTACACCCAGCTGGGCCTGATAAGTTTCATAAGCTCAGAAACTGTATACGCAGGATGAGGGAGCAGCTATACCCGTCCCAGGGCTTTAAAAACACCTTGTCAGATGGATGCCCTAATGCCATGCCGGCTCTTTTCAAGCTTGCCCGTGAAGATAATGGTGTGACTGTTAAACCTCATGTAAAATTTTTTACATTCACTTAACACCTCTGTCCACAGTCTAATACCACATGAGTCCGCGGGGCAAGTACACTTGAGCAAAACTGTGTGGCAATGCCCACACCGCTGCTGTGCGGATGCAGGCAATGTTGCACCCCTGAACAGGGCCATGGATGCTGCGGTGCCACAGACTGAGTGGGCATGTGGGCCCCCTGATGGGGTATGCTGTGCTGTGTTGACATAGTAGACAGATAACTGGTTCGTTTGCCTGGTAGTTCTTGTGTGGCTGACCTACACAGGTTGTGTAGGCTCCCCTCCTTGGTGTTCCTGTGAGGGTAAAAAACAAAACCTTCATCAAAATCACTGAATCAATGAAGACGTCATCGTTGGAATGGCTTTGTCATCATGCTGCCATCCTCCTGAATAGAGAGCCTGGATGGGTTGAAAGCACTCTTAGGTCGCCTGTGCGTTAACTAAAGCCAATAGAAGCACTGTCTTCCACGACAGAAGTTCCAAAGGCATTTGGTCCAGTAGTTCCAATGGTTCCTGGCTGAGTCCGTCCAGTACCAGCTACAAATCCCATTGGAGGGACACAGTCTGTAGATACTGGCCAGGAAGCATTAAGGTGTGGCTGGGTAATATTGTCCGCCTTCCCAAACTTCTGTGACCGCAAACACCTTGAGAGTAGTTGCCTCATACCTCCTGGAGGAAAGCTAAGAGCAGCTAGATGTCTCTGTTCAAACATGGCGCAAAAATCCTCCAGCGAGGTGCACAGGCAGATTTAGTCGAAGGTGCTTTCACACTTTGTTGCATCTGGGAGCCCTAAGCAGGTCAGGCTATCCCACTCCAGAACCGTGCTATCAGGTGTCTGCTCAGGAAGGGGTGATGCAGTGAAGTAGCACTTTCTAAATCACCTGCATCTCCAGCGTGTTGACTCAGACCACTGCGTGTTCCCAGCCTACCTCCCCCATCCGTGAAGACACCTGAATGTACTGGTAGACCCTGCCCAGCCTCACACCCTGCTAGAGGTAGTTCAGGAAGTTTCACATATCAAGGCAACAACAGCATGCACCCTTTCTGCATCACCAGACGTATCCTTAAGCTGGAAAACAACTACTGTAGTTGCCTCATGTGTAGTAAACACAGCCACACCTGTGAATATGGTCACAGCATAGTCATCACCTGTGAATCCAGCTCTGTTCCCAGGATGGTGATACATTGATGAGGTGACAGCACACTCAGGTTTATGGCAACCCCTAGTTTGCTGTTGAGTCACCTCTTTCCTGATTGTACACTGCAGCCTGTGTCTGTGATGCCAATAGAATCAGCAAGTCCAGGTAAACCAAGATTCTCATGCTATGCTGCCTCGCTCATCCAGAAGTTGTCCTTCTCTCTCTGTTCAATCTTGGAACCAAGCCGCTGTGTGCTTCTTTGGCATGGCCCTACTTGAGCTCACCCACGTCAGTGTTTTGATCTCTATTGAGATCACCTCTTGTCCCCTTCCCGTGGTGTTCTGGGGTTACTGGAATGAGGGGCCCAGCACTCACACATGGTTGCAGGACAGATTGGACTGGCAAAGCCGGTCACAGACCATGCTGTGAAGTGTATTGGGCGCCATCTCCAACTTAGCCAGCTGCTCCATTGAGATCACCTGTCGGCCCCATGATGTTCAGGGATTGCATGATGAGAACAAGGAGTAGTGGGTAGAATACTTGCCTCCAGACCAAGAGGTAATGGGTTCGAATCCTACCTTCAGCAGACCAACACCGGGTCCCTGAGCAAGACCCTTAACACCCTGTAGTTAGGGAATGGAAATCGCTTTGGATAAAAGCGTCTGATAAATGCCATAAATGTAAATGAGTCCGGCTGTGGTTGGCTTCGTCAGTGCAACCTACCCCACAACAGTGCCCTCGGCGTGAGTGCTGGACACACCCTCTTCCACTGGCTGGAGCATTGGCTGGGTTGTGAATACATGGCTGTGCTGTGAGGGGTGTATTCACAACCCATAGCCACACTCCTGGCATGTGTTTGCACTTTTTGTGAGAATGCAGTGGCAGAGTTTATTAGAATTTTTAGGCCTCTCCTCCATCCTTTTTGTCTGAGCAGCTAAGAGGGAAGGAGGGAGGAGTTTGGCTCTGGTAGTTGGAGCAGGGGCTGGTCTTCCCCTTCAGAGACTGGTACTCGCAGCTGGCTGCCTGGCCTGGTGGTGGGTGTTGGGTGCAAGGAGGGGATTGATCACGGAGGGCTCCTTTGCAAATAGTAAGAGAATATCGTCCCGCTCATAGACGCGTCACTTATCCCACTTGTCATACTCGTCCCACGGTTTCATGTGTTGCAGCGTGTGATGAGCAGGGGTTGGGGTGGTATGGGCCTGGTAGTACTTGCTGCCAGCTCAGGATGGCTAGCAACTGCCGTGTATACTACCACTCACACTTGAGCTTTTCTTCCCTGGGAGGATTGGCATAGGCAGAGCACCCCACTGAGGCACATGTCGTATTAGTCCTTGACCAGCATGTAGAATCCACAGTTGCACAGGTTATCTTCTTTTTCTCTGGGGATCTGGCTGGATAGTAAAACATCCAAACTCTTCTCCAGTGTTCCCAGAGTGAAATAGGGAGCAGAATGGCAGGTGGCAAAGCCTTATATTGGAGGAGTCCTGTGCCCTAGACAGGGCGTTCATTGTTCTTTCTCAGGGTGCTGCGCTGGAAAGGGTGATATCCAATAGGGAAGCCTGTTGGAGGGTGGAGCCTGTATAGCATAAAATGTAGTGAATCTGATCAAGTGCTGTAAGTAATGCCGTCTGTAATAGCACACACTCCTGTTGTGTGATGATGACCATGTGTTTCTACCTGCAGGGTAATGGAGTGTAGTTTGAGCATGATAGCATACTTTTTGATGTTAATCTCAAACGATGGGCTTCATTTGCAAACATCTCATTTTAAAGCTTAGTAGTTTTTAACGAATGAATATAGACTTGTTTCAGTATTCAGTATTGGTTCAGTATATCGTTGTCAGTAAAGAAAGTATTATGCCATAAGAGTAGTGTTATTATAAAAGTATTATACCATAACTATTTTTTTACAGTTAAGGAGTATCTTGCATGTGTGGATTATGTCATAACCTGTGGAACGAATGCCACGTGTGAGCGTAAGAAAACTTTGTATATGCCATGTGCTGTTAGGTGTAATTGTATGCGGTGTATTATTGCTACATGTTATCCACTGTTCCTCTCTTAATGCCACATAAAGTCTTCTGTATTAGTTTATATGTCACTCAAATGTTATACGTGGGTAAGCCGTCACGGAAGAGATTAAGGTTGTACAGAAATTCAAGATAGGCCCTTATTTAAACTTAAGCATACCTAAGTGACTGGACATCATTGGTATTGGTGATGTGAACCCTACTGGGTCAAGACACTATAGTAGGCATGACATCCTATAGACTTGTACTTTGCTGATGCCCACAGGGGAAATGTGTGTGGTCTGGAGAGCTATAGTTTTGGCTTCTAACGCTGTGCAATTACAGGTTATTTTGTGCCATGTCTCGCAGTCAAGCTGGGTTTGGTGTTGTGTCGCATGTGTTCCTCGTGTTTCCTGTTTACAGCTTGGCCTGCGTTTGTGCAGAGGAGTGCGGGGTTATTGACTCCAGATGGGAAATGTAGCTAAGAGAGAGAGAGAGAGAGCATCACACCACATCACTGCAGTCCATTTTTCACCGGAGAACCATGATAAGACCTTTAACTTTTCCGGAAGACGTTTTGGGACTGTGTAGTGGTGAAAAATGTTTAGATGTGAAAGTTATCTTTGCTTTTATAAAGTTCCTCAATCTGTAATTGACCATTTGATTGAGGTCAGTCCTCACATTTTTCAAAATGGGATAATAATTTGGGTCAGCTCTTTCAAGGCATAAATGTGTAGTTTACCATGATCTCATATTAGTTACAAAAACCAAACCTCAGTTTAAAAAATGTACTAAACGAGAAGTTTAAATGGTGTCAGTATCATGCACAGTGCAAGGAGAGCAGGTGTTATGTAAAATGTAAAGGTCGCCGTGATACTTATTCTCATGCAGATTATATTTTTAAATTGATATTATTATTTTAGGTGTTGGCTGTTGCGTTACATCATTCAGTCATTTGGTAAATCAATCTCAATGGAAGGTTTTGCTCCTTCACTTTGTCTGAAGCTAAGGGTTAAGGGTTATTTACACATATTATTTCTTTCCATTACTGTCCAACAGGAGTTGCTGTCAATGAAAGCTTTCTTCAACTATGATGACCGATCAGCACCTCCCACTTCTGGAGGCTACACCCATGCTGACTGAGGTGCCCCTCCTCCCTCACATGATCAATGGAGACGGCATGCAGCAGGTGAGTGGTTCATACTGGGCTGGAGATCTCTATGCGAGGAACGATGTTTTATTTTGGGAAAAAAGCCCTGCTTGGAGAAGAACAAGACTAGCTTTCTCTCAGATCACCAAGGCACATGGTAGTTTCATTTAGCAATAGCAATAACAAGAAAAAACATATTTTGTCCAGCATGTTTCCTAATAAAGAAAACAATCACACACAGGGAAATGATTGCTATTTGGATCAGTTAATGTACATTTGCAATATTGCAAGAGCATATCACTTGTAGATCAATGTCAATGCACAACCACTTCTATAGATTGCATATCTTGTGTAGATGTAAAATAGTTGGTATTATATTGCTAAGTTGTTTCATATATGATTTTGTTATGTGGAATCTATCATTTTAACCTAGAACAGGTTAACAGTTGTAGTCACTGCAGCAATCAATGCACTCAGTGACATATCGTAATATATCCTGTTGATTTGAATTACAAATGAATCTCTTCAAACTTCGCTTTAGAACTAATGGAAGATCTGACAAAAAAGCATTGCTGTCACACAGTCGTATGAAGCATTAGTCTAATATCTTGATGTTAAAATGCCACATGCAAAACACATTCATTAATTTCCTGATTTCCATAAATGCAAATGTGAGGATGATTTCTCAATTCTAGCTCATAAAAAAAAATCTCATCATAGTTCTGCATTTATATTCATTAGTAGAACAGAGGTTTTATTATGTGGAAGAAATATGTTCTTTGTGCTGTCGATTTCATGAAAAGTAATTGTGTGTAGAGTCTCTCCTTAACATTTGTCCCTGTTCTTGATATCAAATTGAAAAACGTCAGTGGAGACTCGAATCTGTCAATGCAGTTTAAATTGAATATAATTTGTTAATTATCTAACTATTCGTTTAAAAATGTGATCGCATAAATGGATTACAGTAGTAAATCTAGACTAATAAATCTTATGTGATGGACTTGCATGTAGGTACTGTGTGGAATCTATTAAGTCGAGCATATCTCTATAAACAGATGGCTATTTGTTGGTGGGGTTGCTAATCTGAATGAGGTTTGGTTGGTTTCTGCACCTGACTCCTATCAGAGCAATCTCTTTCATCTTCATGGACTAGACTTTGAAATTCGTTAGAACCTTATTGTGCCTACAGTTCATTTTAGTGCCTGGTCTGACTTTTTCAGGCTTCTTTTGAGTATATTTCTTATTAGCATTTCTAGTTTACAAATTATTGGAACTAAGACTTTTTTTTTTCTTGGGACGGCTTTATAGATTTCCGCATGGTGGAACTTGATGAAGAAGTGTTTGCAGGCACGCAGAGGGGGGGAATGTTTTTTGGTTTTGGGTTTTAGCTGAGGGTCAGTTGTGAGGGTTTGTGTCCCTCGAGAGGGATGAACGCACGGGCAGAACTCTTCTAAGAGCAGCTCGAGGTTTTGGGGTTAGCGAAGCCTGGAGGATAAGAGCGAAGCGTCTGCATTCCTGACAGCCACACTCTGCCAGCAACATTTCCAGTAAGAGGCGGCGAAACGGGGGTGGAGGGGGAAGGGGGCTGGAAGTGTACACATCCGGAACTCAGTCCTGATAGTCTCCCCTGGTGGGAGGGTGTTTGAGTGAGTATGTGTGTGTGTGTGTTTGTGTGTGTCTGCGTGTGTCCGTGCTTGTGTGTGTGTGGGTGGGACATGTGGTGTTTGCAGCCTGTGTGTTTTTCACATAGTCACACTTATCAGATATTTGAAAGGCCAGAGATATGATATTTGCAGTTCATTTATGTATTTGTTTGCTTGTTGTTTGCTTGTTATGTATGGTTATGTATTTTTATAGGCAAATGCATTACCCAAAATCTATTAGGTATAAATTAATTCAAAGAGAATCTAACAAATACCAACAGAATGTGTAATTTATTTGTTAGTTTTACAAAATCAGTCCCTGAATTAGATATAAAAACTTATTTGCATTTACACAGTTTTGTGCATTCAGTTTGGTAGTATGTTAGCAGGTATGGCAAAGTTACATGGTTATATATAATTTTGCACTGGATTTTCCCGTGGATTTTTTTTTTCCATGTGGAAAGCACTCTTACATAGCAACTAGAAAAAAAGAAGTCTGCTTAATTCTTTTATTCATTCATTCATGTCTGCCCCTTGAAGAAGAAAGCCACATTCCAAGCCTTTTTCCCATCGATTGGCTGCTAGATCAAAGCCTGGTGGGCACTCAAAGGCCACACAAAGAGCAGGAATGAGAGCTCAAGTTAGGACTTTGCTTTTGAGCAACTTTATCTCCTTGAGAGCGGACGTCAAATTACCCTTGAACAGCCCAGGTCACTGCGTCCCACCGCGGAGTCCATCGCTCTTGACAGGGGGAGATTGCTATCGCCTCTCTGTCACCTTTTCAGCCTTCAGACTCTTCAGTACTTTTCCACTAAGTACCCCAACCCCCAACAGACCCCACATGCAACACTCTTCCACTTTAGGGTTTCCATAACTTTGGACAAAGTAGTAGTAAGAATTATTACTATTTTAGGACTATTTTTGAGAGGTATTAAAGGAATAGTATAGTATATATAAACACAGACAGAAATACTGAATTGATAGAATTGATAGGTTTGTTCCTGAACAAGTGCATGAACCTCCTGTCCTGTGTGCTGGACATTGGAAAAGCAATGGTGTTCCCTCTGTTTCTGTTTTATGTAAATCTTTTTTATTGAAGCAAAACATATTTGTGAAGGCAAAAGAAGAAACTACATGTGTGATGTACCTGAAGCAAGATAAAAATAGACATTAAATCAATACCTTCTTCTGAAGTGCTTTGTGAAGATTGTGAGGAGTCTTCCCTGATTGTTAGCGAGCATTTTGTTCATTACGCCATCTGACCATTTTTCGCAGTGTCTTCTTTCATAAAAGCCTTGGAAGGAAACAGCACTGTTTTGTAGATTTAGATTCAGTTAGGCTAACAGTAATGTTTATATCAATTAAAGTTCAACCCAAAGTGTTATAGTGACTTTACTGGATTAACATTTTCTTCCACCCCTTGCAAACTACACCCCATTCTTTTTCAGGAAAAGGAAAAACATATGCATTTAGCTTTTAATTTTGTAGCATTTACTAAAAATGAGCCACTTCATTGACTGCGCTCCTCTACACATATGCCTATGTAATCAGCATTGCCTACCCTATAGGTGCACTTAGAGCCAACAAAGGATGTAGAGAAATAAATGGACTGCAGTCTGTAGTTGTAAACTGCAAAGTGCACCTATATAGTTAGTGGAGCTGATTAAACAATGTGATAAAAGACTGTGGGTACAAGCTAAGTGTGCCGAAGGAAGTGGCTTTGTAAGTGAATAATGGTCTATTCAACATAAAATGTTCACACAATATAAGGGCAGCTGATGGTTTTTAAATTGCGCCAAAAATAATCCAGAAAATGAAGATTAAAGGTTTTGTTACAACAACACTTGGCTGATCAACTATATTTGGTGCAAGGAAAACAAGTGTACACATTGTATGTTGGGATAAGTTATTCATGAAAATTCTGCATCATTTCCTTTGATATGTGACTCAGTCTAGGCAGTGACCAAATTTCCCAGCTCTCACACACTTTACCAGAAGCTGTAACCAATTCTAGCCATGACTAGTTGAAGTGTTAGCCACTAATGGTGAGTTATGTGGGACAGGCCAGTGTTGGGACATTCAGGAGAGATTGTGGAATCACACAGGCTTGGCTTGTGATGCATGGTAAACCAGTGGCATGGTTTGTGCATAACTCCTTTATGTCATAAGCTGGCACTGTTCCATAGCTTACCACAAATCGTTACTGTTGCATTTAACTTGCAGAGTTGCTATGTGCACATGTGATCTGCCAATTACCCATTGGGCTTTTTTTTGTACTCATTCCCATTGACGTTGGAGGAGTCAAAATATTTATCCTACGCCCTCAAAACAGCTTCCTCAGCCTAAACACACTGTGGCATTGTTTCTTTTGCGTTTGTGTCTGGGTTTTTGTTCTTTTATTAAAACTAGTGTCCTTCCTATTCAGTAAACCCAACTCCTGTGTATTATTCGCCCTATTGGTTATAATGCTGGAATAATGGATTCCTACCTGGGGTTTTTTGTCTAATTGTAAAAGTGGTCACATATTTTGGCTTTGTTTTTAATAGGCCTGGGCAAAATGGCAAAATGATAGTTTACTGTTAATAAGATGTCACTATTAATAATATGTCACAATATATAAGTTGCATTGGATGTAAAGAACTAGTGCTGACACATTTAGATCAAAAAGTACAATTTATAGTATTACTCACTTATTCACTTATTTCACTGAATAAAATTCAGTTAATTTATGCTCTCTTTGAAATAGTACATTTAGTTGATCAGTGTTCTTTAAGTACTGACGATATCCATAAATGCTCAGAAAGGCTGATAATGAGTGTGTCTATATTGCCCAGTTCTAGTTGTAATCACTTGTCCTAAAAGCCAGTGATTTCCCTACAATGTACGCCAGTAAACAGTGCATTCTATTTAACTGTCTATGCCAGTAAAACAGTGCATTCTATTTAACTGTCTATGCCCTCCATCTGTATGTTTGTTTCCATCTGTAGTTCACACCTGTGGCTGCAAACAATCCATATATGAATACAAATCAATAGATTACTCAGTTACATGAGTAAACGTAATGAATCATGAGCATCAGATTTAAGGTAGACTTCTAATTGGCTCTCTGCTCCCTAAGGTACTGCGAGTGTAGAACAGGAGTTCACGATTCTGTTTCTGACGGGTTCCCAGCATAGTTTGATTTTTTCCCCTCCTCAACACCCCTGGTTAAATATGATAATTGGCAGGTTTAGTGTGTGTTTGTGTGCGCGTGTTTAAGTAGGGCGACTACCAAATTAAGATGGACACATTGGCCCTCCAGGCCCAGAGTTGTGAACCCCTGCTACAGACTTTACAACCACTCTGTACTTTATGCCCAGTAGGGATCTATGTGCACAGACTGAACCTCAAATGGGTATTTATCAATATAAGCCAGTCTTTGGGTGACTCACGCAGTGCATGATGAAGGGTTTAGGCAGCCAAGTAACCTTTGTGAGGTAGCAGCCGAAGTAGCAACAGAAGTCCTCATAAGGATATGTTGTTCTGAACAGCTCTTCATCATTAGGCCAAAACAAACACTGGTGCATGCGCAGTGGAGAAAACAAATACATAATTTCCGATTTGAGCGTTCTCCTGTAAGGGACTGATACGTATCTGATTTAGTACCACATAAGAAAGTGGCTCAGATCTAGTTTGAAACTGTCACTTGTAAAAACGTACCTAGCTCAGATTAAGGCAGAAAATCTTCATCCAGGTACGATGAGTGTAGCGTACGCATCACTGATATCAGATATGGGCTCGAGACACGTTTGAGTTGCTCATTGATTGACTCACAACTCAGGCTAGCCTTTGACGGACTCACAGCAATCTTTATTGACGCACAAATTGGCTCACGCTCTAGACTAAGAACTTTAAATGTATGTGCAAAAGCTGTATGTCAGTTGTGTCACTGTATAGTAGAATAATTTGCTACATACCTCAGAGACCCGAGATTTGACTTGTATTCACCCCTCTGAGACTCAGCATTTGACTCTGACTCACGTTACAGAGACTTCAGGTGTGACTTTGATTTGCACCTCAGAGACTCAAGGCTTGAGTCAGACTCACACCTCAGCAACATGAGACATGCCTCAGACTCGCATAGTGATTTCTAAATCAATCTCTGATTGATACTAACGTCATTGTCTGTGATTTTCAGGTGTTATTTTATGTTATCATATAAACTCAGTGATTCCTCTATGCTTGCTGTACTAAAAAGCTTACATTATATATAGAACATTTTAAAATGCACATAGAAGATGGTAGTTCAGACAGATTCAGCAAATGTACTTTCATCAGGGTGGGCAATGTGGCAAGTAACACTCGCAAAACAGGGGTGACACATGTTTAATTATAATCTAATTAAAGTAATCCATCACCCCATGTCATCTTCTATCATGTTGTTTCAGTGTATCATCATAGGCCAGTTCAGTAGACATCATCCTAATTGATAATAATGGCTAGCTTTAATATCAACTCACTACTGATGTGGCATTTTACAAGACTAATGTGGCACCGGTATTATGGTGTGTCCCTACTCTTTCCCCTCCCTCTTTCCCTCCTCTGTCCCTCCTCCTCTCTATTATCCTTATTTCCTAGCCCTGCCTCTGGCTTCGGCTCCCAGGGATGGCAATGGCTTTGGGGGCTGGTTGGTGCATTCCCTGCATACCTCTGCCCCTCTTCCACTGTCTGTATCCTGCATTCCTCACATACTGCCCCCCCTCTCCTTCCTCCCCCTTCTTTCTTTCATTCCACTCACTTTATCTCTCGCTTACCCCCTTTCTCTGTCCTGTCCTGTTTCCCTCATGCACTGTAGAAGCAATAGGCAGGTAACATTTGTCCATGTTTTTCTGGCATGCAAAACGCATCCTTTCATGTAAGGAAAAGCAGCCGTCTGACGCTTTTTATTTTCTTCATAATTAAAAAAATAATTTATTTAGACAGGACTGTCATTGATTCTCATTGTGTATAGTAGGTCAGAGTGTCTGTGTGTCCGTATGCGTGTAGAGAAAACGAGAGCATTACGGCTGGTGTACATTTCCCATGAAGGCGTAGTGTTTGTCAAACGTAGCTGGAGCCCTCTGCACACACTCTGCAGGCCGGGGGAAACAAACACACCCTCTTTGAGAGTGTGGCTTCGTGTTTGCACAGTGCTGGATCTCGCCCTGGCTGGGCTGTTTCCCCGCAGCCTGGTGAGAGAGAAGCATTCGGCACAGACTGTGACCCCGTTCACTTGCAGAAACTGGGCTTTGGCCTCAGAACTGTGATTTTGTTAATGATACGTGAAACAGTTTCATTTCTACCACAATGCTCTTCATTGCCATTAAAGATGGGATTCTACATGGGGTGGACAATATGATAATATGTACTTTTATTGTGATTAACTGTTATTTCATCAGTGCTTAAAAACTAACTGACTGCATGCTTCTTTACAAAGTCAGTATATCTAGTTCTGAATAATTGTTTTTATTGCAGCACAGTGTGCAAAATCCTGAAAAGTCATTGTGGTCGCAGTTTTTGTTGTTATTATTGTTTACATGCAGCAGCTCTGGTTATTTTGCATGTTGTAGCTCTCATTATTCTATACATACTAAACATACTTTAAAATTTCGGAATCATTATTCAGAAGTTTAAAATCATTCATTCAGAAGTTTTAAAATAATTTCAGTAGTTTATGAAATGTCAGAGATAAATGTATAAATTGATGCTAATAAAGTCAAGCTTGAAATAATTATCTGCAAAAGCTGTAAAAAAGAATTAGGAAAGCTTTAGATGTGTGTAGAAGTATGAACAAAGCTGTATTAGATTGTAAAATGACTGTATGATTGTATGAGAGTTGTGTGATTTCAAGATGTAAGTAATAATAATGTTATTCCAAGGTATTCCAAGGTAGATGACAACATATATTAGGATATTTATAGTTTAGTAATTTCCTCTCTCACATGCCCTTGCCATCTCTGATCTCTCTGATCTCAAAGAATTTGCTTTGTAACGGAAATAATTTCTTTCTGGAAAGAAATGAGGGCAAAACAAAAATGTATTTTCATGAGTAATTGCTGCTGAAAATTGCCGTGATCTGCTGTTATCATTGCTGTGTCTGTTCTTATGATATATATTGTCATTATCTATGGTGCAACAAGGCTGCTGGCTTGATTTATTCTGTTTGTGCTTTTCCCAGGTGATCTTGGTGCAGGTGAATCCAGGAGAAACATTCACTATCCGCACAGAAGATGGCCAGTTTCAGTACATTACAGGTAAAGACTCACACACAGATACACATGCACATATTCAACACCTTCCAGGAAACCTAACAGAATCTTTGTTTGTACAGGTCCAGCACAAGTTCCCATGATCTCTCAAAATGGCACCATGCCTCCCATTTTTGTTCCTCCGGGCTACTTTTCTCAGGTATTGTACATCCTTTGCTTCCCATATACCAAGTTGTCAAATGTTCATTAAATAAGCTGCAAATAGTCATAAACAATAATTTAATGATACAATGTTTTCAGTTCATATGCTGTTTTCTGTTTTCCTACATTTGTTTTATCCTTATATTTTGTGTTCTGTTGTGCCCCCTACAGGTGGTGGAAGAGAATGGCATGCGAAAGGTTCTGGTTTTGCCCCATGCCATGGAGTTCCATCCATCTCTGCTGCCTGCCCCGCCACATCTCCCCCTCTATACCCCACCACACCCAGCTATGCTGCACCACCCCCATGTCTTCCCCACTGAGCTCCCTCACTACGTCCACCATCTGCCTGCCTTGCCCATCTACACCGAGCAGGGTGAGTGAGTGCACAGAGGCTTCACTACTGTTTGGTGTTCAAGCAAGCCAGGGCTTGACACATGATAGGATTTGCCAGACTTTTAGTATCAACTTCATTCTAAAACCTTTGTCTGTAGCAATTTCATGGCTCTAAAAATGTGCATGCGTTTGTGTGTGTGTGTGTGTGTGTGTGCTTGCGGCAACCAGACATGATGTGTCACAGCATGTCGGTGCCCATCCAAGAAGAACGCTCAGTGAAAATGCAAGAGCAGCTGCAGCGAAGGCTGAAGGGTGGGCATCTGGGCACCTCCAACGGTGTGCCTCTCTCTCACAGCCCCCCTGGACCTTTTATTAAAGGGGGGCAAGCTGCCATGCACACTGGAAGCAGCAAGGGCTGGACAGGCTTAGCTGCCTCTCCCACACTTCCCCGACTCAAACACTCTGGCCGGACCAGACCTACCCCTACATCCAGCTATGACATTAAAGGTGAGTTTATTTTCAGTTTTTGCTTTGTTTCATGGGAGTTTATACCTTCAGCCTTGTTCTCACTTGGCAAAATTCATAAGCAGCGCTGTTCACATTAAATGGTTGACTTAGATTTTGCTCAGTCTGTAGGTATTCTAGGTGTTCTAATGGTCTCTTAAAATGCAGGAAAGTTTGTACAAAAAAGACTGTGATTGTGTTAGACAATATAATGGTAAAGAATGGTGTCAGAAATTAAGCCAGTATTTAAATTAATGTCAGTAGTTCTTAATGTGTATTCCACATCTATATAGCAAGGATGTAAATGCCACCCCAGTTTTAGGGCATCAGACACAACAATTTAGGGGAAAAAGCCTGGCCATGTCTCAGCTCTCACACAGTCATGCAAAGCTTCAGAACGACTGGTGAAAATAAATCAAAAAGCTCCCCCCATTTACATTGACCATAATTATCTATAAGAGAATTCTTTTTTTTATCATTATTTTTATTGTGTTTTTGCCCAAAGTATCAGGCATGGACCTTATTTAATGAAATTTTGAAAATAACTATTTAAATCACAGTCACAATATTGGAAAAATCAGAAAAACAATCACACTTAGATATTATCCAGCCCAAACAGACCTACTGTTGATATTGTAGACAGATATGAAATATTTTTTATTCTGTATATATTCTGTATTTATTGTTTTTGAAAATACTACTTAATTTAAAAAAGACAAACCACCAGCGTGTGTCTTTTAAATCTGATTGAAATCTGATTATGAATGGTTATGAAGTAATTAATGAATTGTTATGAAGAAAACCCTGGCACACCTGCAGGCAGATCTGCAGCGACATAGATAAAAACGTGCTTGCATGAATAATCTGTTGGTTAATTAAGTGAGTGTGTGTTGGCATATAACATGGGCGTTCTCTCTGCAGACCCGGAGGAGGAGGTGAGGCGAGTGCAGGAGCTGCTGTCTGCTGTACGCAAACCAGCTGTGAGTTTCTTGGAGCTGCGTGAATGTCACGCTCGTCAGATTTCATACTCGCCCTGATCATATCTCATTCCACCCCATTTTTCCTTTCTCTACAAATCAGGTGGCCAGTATCACGTCTCACTCCGCTGTTCTCTCCTGGTGTCCGCCGCTTCCTCTGCCATCAGAGATGGAGACACACACAGACACACACACACACACTGCCTTGCTACTCAGCTACGAGCTGGCCTTGTCCCAGAGTGGCACAGAGGAAGATTTCAAACTCATATACCAGTGAGTACAGCCTTTCTTTTTATTGAACATGTAAAACTCTGAAACTGCAAACGTATCACTAGACTTGTATAAAAATATAGCCTGCTCTCTCCCTGTCATTTTAAGAGAGAGAATTTTATGGTTGTGGATAGACTGGGAGTTTTAAGGGAATTGGTTAGGAGTTGTGGAGATACCAATTCTATTAGAGTTTGACAACCTAATTACCAAGTAACTACAAGCTTCAGTGGAACTTCTGTGGTACCACCCCCTCTGATATGCAAGGAGAGGGGGTGGTCAATTGCATCCCCCTTGTGGAGCATCTTTGACCTGCTAAACAGGAATGATTTACAAGCCAGATCACAGAGGTGCTTTGCATAAAAAATGACACCAATACATTTTATACACGTTTTATTGGTCCTGACATAGACAAAGGTTACCCCTCTGTGTATCCAGAAAAAGTCAATGTACAGGAGAAACTAAGAATGTTAGAAGATGATGACATCGCTGTGCGATATGGACAAAAGAAACCTATCTCGATTTTCTTGAACAATATTGCGATTTTGATTTTAATCGCGATTTTGACACACACAGACATGTTTTACCATGTGACTATGAAACATTTTTCCAAAGGAAAACAATTAGATCTTTAACAAAGACCTGTAACATGTCTCTAAAACAGACATAAGGCAAATGTTTTTGAATGCATAAGTCATATACCTCTTTGTGGCGCCGCCTCAGGTGTTGAAATAGGTTTGTTGTGTTACCCTGTTTCGCCGTAACGACAGGTCTTACAAATTACCTGGCTCTGTGATACATCATCTTTATCCAACGTATCCAAAGTTATCCCACACCACAGAGTCCTCCTGTGCTGAACTCATCGTCCCTGTTTCTGCAGCCTATTTGTCGTTAAGTTCAGTCTCCTGTTCTCGCGCTCTGTTTAGGCGCGTTGCGTTGTGATTGGTTCAAACATCAGACAGCGGAAAAAGTCAGGAGCACGCAAAAAATCGCGCTGTAAGGCAATTTTGAAATCGCTTATATTCACATTGCGATTTCGATACGATTTTGATTAATTGCTCAGCCCTACTAAGAATGTGAGAATATTTAGTATTTCACCTCCTGAGCACTGCACCATTTTTAGTTACTTTGTTATTACAGAGTAATACTGAATGCCATACTAATACAATATTAGTTATAATATTAGCTATTAACTACAGGATTGAAAATATCATATTTCATAACAATTCTTCAGTAGTTACACATGTGTAAAAACGTCTTGGTCTGTTTACTCATTATGGCTCATCTCTAATGTAAAATCTTCTTCTAGAGGGAAGGACACTACATATACAGTGGGAGACCTCAGGCCTGCAACACACTATCATGCGAGGTGAGACACATTGCTACATTTTAGACACAGTTTACTTGTCAGTAGCAAATGGATCTTTTGTGTGTGTGCGTGTGTGTGTGTGTACCGTACTGACACTTTTTTTGTGTGTGTGTAAGGGTATGTGTGGCGTGTAGCTCAGTGAAGGGAGCCCCCTCGGAGACTGTAACTTTTACTACATTGTGCAGCATCCCAGACCCTCCTGCAGCCCCTCAGCTAGCCCAGCGCACCAGGAGCTCCATAATGCTTCAGTGGAGGGTACTGGTCCTATTCTTTTCCTTAACTGATGTGTCTTTTGCCTCGTACTGTCAGTATATTGGTAATCATAGCACTAATATAAATAGTTGTATTATGATAACCAATTTGGTGATATCATTATATTAATATATTTTTTTATATTAATAATTGGATTATTTTATCAATTAAAAGAGACAAACTGGTCTTATTTGAAGGTAAATGTAGTCAAGTTTAATAATGATTCTACGCAATAGTTCTGTACTGTAATTAGAAAACTCTCAACATGCATGTAACATGTATCTTAATCTTTATTCACGTACATTCATCGCAGTCACCCAATGACAATGGCTCCAAGATCACTGGCTTTTGCCTGGAATATCACGAGGTAAGCATCTGCAGGAGGAAACAGGAACATTGTTGCCCAGTGTAATTAATTTTTCACTTCCATGAGTGTTTGTTTGGTCTTGTCAGCAGGGAAAACAAAGTGCATTTAAGGAGGTTTACAGTGGCCTTGCCAAACAGTATAAAGTCATGCGACTCATGCCTTCAACAAAATATGCCTTCAGACTTGCTGCTAAAAACGATGTAGGGATGAGGTATGTGTCTTTCATGGCTATTAAGTGTAGTTTATCTATCACATTATTTTAGCACTGTTTTAGTCAAAAGCCAAACCGTATGCACAAAGAAGTGAGTGCATGTGCATTTTTGTCTCCAGTGCCTTCAGTTCTGTTCTGAGCTGCTGCACAGCTGGCTGCACTGCCTCGCCTCCTGCACCACCGCCTCGCCCTCAGCTGACAGAGTCTGGAGTGACATGGCTGTGTCTGCAGTGGGGTGCCCCCTGTGGGTCAGCCAGCCGAGACACACTCGTATACATTCTGGAGATGGAGGAGAAGGGATCGGTGAGTGAGCAGAAAGTAGTGTAGATAAACAGATGTCTGTGCTTCTCGTTTAACTTCTTTTCAAATCAGCATAAGACCTTGGCATCAGTTTGTCTGTCCATTTTTATCCTTTCAGAAATGTTATGAAAACTGAAATTCACAGTAAAATATTAATTTAAATGTAGTCTTCCTATCCAAACAATACATCTTGCATTTTTTAATCAACTCTTTGCAATTAAAGGATTTATTTTAAATGGAACATTTCAGTGTCCTCCCTTTTCTAAATGTAACATATTGGGGAAAAACAGCTCCATATAAAATGAAACCATACTGTCCTTCAGTGCACTACTCCCAAAAGCCCAACACTAAATGCATGCGTCCGGTGTTAGTCTGGTTGTAGATGTAGTTTTTTGGCTGCGGTTAAGGGCTGATTAGATGCAGATGTTTGAGGCTCTGCGTCTGTTTCTGAAACGCTGCATCTCTCTGTGGACCACAGACTGCAGTCCCACTCCTACACAGCTGCTTGCTATAGGGCTAAGACTTTATTTTGCTTAATATCAGGGATTGACAAGAAGACAAGTTGTGCAGTTTGTGAAATATTTGACGGCTGATTAGATGAAGTTTTTCTCTTTGCAGGACTGCGGCTTTGAGCTGAAGTATAGAGGAGAGAAGCAACTGTGTACAGTAAAGGAGCTCAGAAGATTCACATCGTACAAATTCAGGGTGAGTGAAGCGAGTGCAGTGGCTCATTACAGTGTGGGGAAGGATATATTCAAACACTTTAGCTTTTATTGGAGCATACTTCACATATTTCAGATTTACACCTGTGAATTTTGAGTTGGTACTTATAAACAAAACAATATCAGTGTAAAAACGATCTTAACCCTTTAAGCGCCAAAGTCGCAGGATTGCGACAAGGCGTCATCATGACTAAAACAGACTGTAGTTATAAA
>JBBPCY010000032.1:19400662-19424988 GCA_037974405.1 Brachyalestes nurse | reverse complement strand
ATGATAATATTTATACCCCACATAAACTTCAGGTCATGCCCAACATTTTTTAAATTTACAGTAAGCCTCTATCTTTAACCACTTTTAAGCCACAAGCTTTTGAAATATTGATGTCAAAATCCAGTATTTTTCAAAAAAAAGTCCGGCGCTTAAAGGGTTAATTGGGGAAACTGAAAAACATTAGTCATTTGTTGCAGCGCTGTTGGCAATTACAGCTTGAAGTAATAAACACATTTTCAGTGGTATTTTAAATCGTTCACTGTTTTAGCACTTAGTCTGGATTTATTTGGGCTGCGTTTGGGGTTTATTGTCTTATTGAAATGTACACCTTGCACCCTTTTATCCCATTCGTCTTTCATTCTATGATGCATAATGCAGGAGGACTGCTTGCAGAGAAGCATCCCCTTGTCATGGTGCTCACAGCTCCATACCTCACTGTGTGAATCATGTTTTTGGAATCATTTGTATAAACGTTCTTTCTCCAAATTTGATAAGCTGAAATTCCAAAGAAATGTGTACATATAAATGTTAATGATTTTGTTTCCCATTTCCCATTAAAACATATTTGTATGAATGCATACTCTTTTGTTCATATTCATAAGAAAAATATCAAAATACATAATGTGTAAATTTGAATATGTGCACTAGAAATGAAGTAAACCTGTTAATTATCAGCCTGCTTTGTGCAGTGAATGTGAATGTTGAGGTTTTCTCTTGCTCCCTCTCTAGTAAGTAAAAGCTCCACATTGCCACCTAGTGTATGAAAGTAGCAGTTGTTCACACCTTTGCTACTAGAATCTAATTTAGGAACAGAATGGCATAATGTTTTGATCAAAAATAGCATAATATAGATTGTTAGAGTTACACAGGACTATGTGTGTCTGCTGGCCTGGAATATTCTTGATATCTACAATAGTCTCCTGTTTAAGCAGGTGTTGGCGGCCGACTCAGAGGGTACCAGTCAGCCCAGTGCAGTGGTGGAGTACAAGACCCAGCCAGACCAACCTGGTAGCCCAGACAAACTATCACTCCTCAGCCCTGCACAGCCACACAGTCTGCATGTTGCTTGGGGTAAGACACCTCTTACCAGCACAAGAACATGATGAATGATGTCTGGATGTCTTTTCCCGTGTCCTTTTCTAGTAAACATGCAGAATACTAATTTATAGTGTATTGTAATATAGTATTATAACCCATATGGTAGTGTTGCTCAAAGTGAATAATAGTCTTTATCACTAGTCTGGTCAAGTCAAGTAGGTGTTTATTAAATCACCTACAGTGTACAGTCAAATGAAACAAAGTACCATTCTGTGCTTACCTATGGCTTCTTTTATTGTTTGAATTTCAGAAGCACCAGAGGATGATGGGGGCTCGCCAATTACCCAGTATGTGCTGGAACTCGATCACAGTGGTGAGAGATGGCTTCCACCTCTTTTCTTTTTGCCTGTACAACTTGTGGACCCAACATGTTGGTGATGTACCTTTTTATGTGTGCACAGAAGGCGAGTGGGATACTGTGTACAATGGTCCTCTCAAGCAGCATGTATGTGAGGGCTTGCAGGAAGGAACACGGTACAAACTTCGAGTGTACTGCCGGAGTTTGGGAGGGCAGAGTCAGGTAATGGCACAAGGGAGAGGTGAATTCAGATCTAAGATTTTAGAGCTGAGAACCATGTGACACAGAAGCAGGTGTTTTCTCTACAGGTGATATCTCCTTTCTTCCCTCAGGTATCAGAGATCCTCTCTGTCGAGACACCACCCCTGCCTCCTGGACAATGCCAAGCCTTGCGTACTGCACGGGAGGCCACATCCTCTGAGATTCCACTAATTTGGGGTGAGAGCTGCTCGTTCAGACCAAGATTTTATTTTTAAAAAGTATTTGTTGCAATGACATTTCACTGAATTATAACACTGTTCATTTTTATGAATTGCAAAAAAGACTGCCCATGTTTTGTTGTCTACCTTCTGTGCTTAGGTCAGTAACTTACAGCATATGCATAAAAGCAAGCAGTGTTTGTCAAGGCATTACAACCAAGAACTTCTATGAATTATAGCAGCATGTGGGCAACTGGGACACATGTCACAAATCTGTACCGCCTCTGTGTGCTTTCCAGACCCTCCAGTATCTGATGGTGGGGCACCAGTTTCCCAGTACTGTGTGGAGATGGCCCGGTCAGCAGATGAGTTTCAACAGCAGGTGTTCTGTGGCTCTGATGTTTGCTGTACTGTCGACCAGCTACTGCCTGGCAGAACCTACCTCTTCTGGGTGAAGGCCTTCAATTCAGCAGGCGTAAGTGGTTAACGCTGTCCACGTACTAGCTGGCCAAAATTTGGTTCCTTAATAGCTACAATAGATGTCCAGCAGTATCCAGGCACTTCTTCTGATAAATAAGTGAACGTGACCATTCTGTCATACGTGAACACACCACACCACACAATTCTTCCTCTACATTTCACCAAGAGAAGCAATGGGCAGCCAGGAACACAGTGTGTGGGACGGTACCTTGCTCAGGGTACCTCAGTGGTGCTTAATCATCTTGGGAATTGAACCCACGACTTCCTGATAGCAGGGTGAACACCCTTACCACTAGGCTACCAGCCGTGGTTATTAAAGTAGCTTTATTAAATATCAGCATAATATTGCTGACATAACTATTTAATAGTGCAGACTCATTTTGTTAAATCTGTTGGACACTCAATTTTAAGCTATTAAAGCTATTTTATCACTGAATAGGGCACTTACTCTGTATTGATTTGAACAAGTATGTATCATCATTTTCGTTTTTAGTGGGGCCCTCTATCCGAATTGTGCCAGGCCTCCACCGTACCAGAACCTCCTGAACAGTGCAGTGCCCCAGAGCTCACACTTAAGACTTCTACCAGTGTACTGGCTACCTGGCAGGTGAGCAGGCACACCATACTTGAATGTGCATATTTCTGTCTAGGACAAAGAAGCAAATGTCACGTGAAACATATTTTATTCTTCACTTATAACAGATTCCACTGTGCAATGGTGCAGACGTATGTGAGTTTAGGATGGAGTGGGGGCTTGAGAAAGGCAGCCTAGAGTTGCTATACTCTGGCCCCTTAACTCAGTATGAAGTGAGTGACTTGCAGCCAGCGACAGAATACAGCTGCAGAGTGCAGGTAGGAACATCTCATTAGTGGAGTTTGCTAATGTATTTATGCTGTCCAGGGGAATGCTTGATAAGTTTACAAATAATAAATGTGGTGACTAATGGCACATTATTTCCTGTCATATTGTCTTCTCTGAAATACTCAGGCAGTGAGTGTTGTTGGAGTCGGTCTCTTTAGTGATGTTGCCATGGTAACCACACCAGCCTCAGTCCCAGGAGCTGTGGATAATGTTGAGGAGATGGGTGAGGAGGCTCTGGTTGATGTTATGGCTCATAACCCTGCTACCACTCTGGCACTGCGGTGGAAGGAACCTCCCTGCCATGGAGCAGAGATTTCCAGCTATAATATAGATATTGGAGACAAGCTCCCTCTGTCTGTAGGGAGGACCGCTTACCACATACTGGAAAATCTTCAGCCAGACACAACATACAGGTATGAGTAGAAAGCAAATGAGCATACAGTAAACCCCTGTATATGTTCGGCTTCAGTCATTCGCAGATTTTTTCTTAGAACCGAACTAATAATTGTTCGCGGAAACCCCTGCGAACCCCATGGAAACCGCAGATATCATCAGCATTTTTTTGTTGTGGCAATATATAATTTTTCATGTATTTTAGTGCTAAATTATTCAGAAAAATATAATTTATTAATTTTGAAACATAAATATTATTGTAAATTCAGCTACATTTCCATATAAACTATTTATAAAATATAAACTAAATATAAAGTATTAATGCTTTGGTACTGTCGAGAGAAAACAGAGAAATTGTGTCTTTAGATGGTGAAATGCCACAGTACGCATAGGCGGGAGGTTTGAAAGTAGCCAATCTGAAAGCGTTATTCATTTCTCCCTGCTGCTGAGTGGCTGCTGCCCTGTGACGCATCTCTGGCAGATGCAGTCCAGGATTCCTGCATCAGAACAGTTTCCCTCTCGAATTTACCATAACATTATAGAGGGTAATGTATTAAGCTGAATGTATTAAATGAAATTAAAGTGTTTGGGGGCACATTTAGGGTTTACACTAACGCTAATGAAATTTAGGCATTTTTTTAATGTGAATTCCAGGGGTTTACTGTGCCACATTTACTACTTTGACCCATAAGCTAAAACTCATAAGTTCTGCAATTTCCTGCCCATCAGGATACGAGTGCAGGCGGTGAACAGCGTGGGTGCTGGTCCTTTTAGCACCGCTCTGAAGCTCAGGACACGAGCCAGACCTCCCGATCCCCCGGTCCTGGAATGTGTTGTAGCAGGCCCTCAGAGCTTGAAGCTGAAGTGGGGAGAGAGCCCGAGCAAGCCCCAGAACAGCCAGGGCACTCACTACTGTTTGCACATGCAGGTCGGCACCGACAGGTACTGATTCTTTTTTTTACCTTTCCACAGCCTTTGCAATAGCCAGTTTGCAATGACTGGATTGTACACAGTAAGGTCACATTTATCAGAATAATTGTAATAATAAAAGTCCACAACTCATAAAGACGTCATATAAGACCTTTCAGAATGCATGAAAATGACTTTGTTGTGAAGCCATTAAAATGTGTGTAAATAGGCTATGCATCCCAAAGATCCACCCAGCACAGATAAAAATCTCTCATGTTGTAATACCGGCTTTTGAGCTGCAGCTATGTCATTTAAAACCCCTCGACTAAAATGTACCTCTATACAACAGAAATACAGCTGAAATAGACACTGAATCCTGTGTCACTAAACGGTCAAGAGTAGATTGTCTGAATGTGCTTCTTTGTTGCAGGTCAGTTTGTATCTACAGTGGTCCATGCCATACATTTAAAGTGCAGCGATTATGTGAGGCCACTGAGTATCAGTTCAGCATTCAGGCTCTCAGCGAGTCAGGAATGGGCCCCCTCTCCCCTTCCTACACCTTCAGCACCACCCGCTCTCCCCCACCGCAGCTTAAAGGTGAGCCTTAATGAGCATTGAACCCATAAGTACCATTTCTGCAGCTTAGAGTTTGCTGACACATATTTCAGAATGAGTGTCTTTGAAGCTCATTGCTCAGTGCTATCATGTGTTGTATACTTCTGACAGCTCCAAAGGTTGAACTCATTGAGTGCTATAAGTATGCAGTTACATGGGAGGCACTTCAGCCCATGAGAGGAGACCCGATTGTGTACACACTGCAGCTGTTGAGGGGACGTGAAATGGAACAGGTAAGGAAGAGAGAATCTGACTACATGAAGTGGAAGACCAAGATATATCTGCAAATAATATTAAATCACTGCAAAATATAAATACATAACTTATGTATTATGCTTCAACTTCTGTTTCATGTTAATTGCCAAATAAGTAACTACTTATTAGCAATTGGTTAGAAAGCATAGAGAGTACAGTTTAAGCAAAATAAATGTACATATGCTACCTTGTGACTTTTTTAGCTGTACAAGGGCCCAGCTACCACCTATACCTGGCAGAATCCAACAACCAGCACTGCATGTCGGTTGCGAGTCTCGGCTGGGCGTCGGAGCCAGGACGGCAGTGAGCTATGGGGTCAGTGCAGCCTCAGCACTGGCCTGCCTGCAGCTGAGCCACCAAGGGAGCACACGACCTCCATCTGCCATGACCCTCAACCCAAGAGAAGCTGGCCAGTGACTGACGAGCCCTTTGCCACGGTCTTGCTTCTTGGCTTTGTCATACTGGCCGTCCTCTTCGCTGTGCTCATCCAGTACTTTGTCATTGAGAGGCAGTGAGGGATGAGTGAGAGGAAGGAGGCAGTGGTGTGTCAGAGCAGAGCATGCCACGTAGCACATAGCCTCTTCTTCACTGTGGGGCTGAGCAGCTCTGAGCACAGTTCTGAGAGTGACTATTCCAGTGGCATTTCTGCATCCAAGACGGTTTGACTGGGAACGCTTACAAACTATGTCCAGCATGGTTCGCTGACGATGGTTCAGGTGTGATACCTTCATGACATAGGTACTCACTAATTGGCCTCTTATACATCTCGCAGTGGAGCATCACCAAAACCAAACACAGTCAGTAAAAATCCAGAATAGGTGTGAACGATACGGCAAAAATACAATCAAGATGTTTAAAGAGATTTCACATTGAAATTTAAATTTAAGTTCAGAGCATCAAAACTACCAAAAACGTTTTTTACTTAATTAATTAGAAGTAATTAAGTAAGTAGGTAATGAAACGTGCAGTTGGTCATGTCTCATTACTGACTGTATCCACATGTTAATAAAAGCACAGTGCGGCTTAATTTATCACAATAACAATAAATATGTCTAGTCCAGATCCTCAATACTGAATGAGGATCAGCGTTATAAAATGTACAGGATGCCATTACTGAGCCACTGTCTTTGATACTTGCTACACCTGATTCGACAGAACAACAGATGGAAAACGAAGCATGTAACCATTTGACCCTACAGTGGAAAAGAGGCTATAGTTACACCGACTAGCACAGATACACAACCCATTCACAAAGGCCAACGAAGAATACTGAGCGTTATCCAGTTTTGTTTCTACTACTATTGCATGGAAGAAAGATCATTTATATTTGATGCCAGTAGGTACTTTTTTCTGATACGTTTTCTGTCATGACCAACATAAACTGTGACAAATAGAACTTAAGTATGCTGCCTTACGTTCTTATAGAGGGTTGCTATATACGGTGGTGGCCAGATTATATATTCGTATGTACTGAACGTTCAGATCGTTTATACTGAAGCATGTCTAGACAAGGCCAAGCTCTCTGTGCTTTGATGACCTTGGCTGGTATTTGGTACACAGTAGTCTTTTCTGAATGTGTAAGGGCCTCCTTCATTGTTTAGAAGTCGTGGGACGCACCCAGAACACCCTTGAGGATGGTTGTGTTACTGATTTTTTGATCCTTGATAGAAAGTACGTCTTAGGGACTGAGTACTTACTGCCTAACAAAGAGGCCCATCTTGCTGGCAGTATTCCTGTTTTTATCACTATTCAAAAGGGAGACCGTGCCAAAGTTTTCATAGGTATTAGTAAAGAGTGCCCTCGTAAACAACTGAACCTTAGTGTACTCTCATATAAGAAATACGATATTTTCACATTTTTACAACCGCTCTGTAACATCATAACCACAACATGAATAATATTTCGTTTATCTCAGACATTGGGAGAGCTAGATTTTTATGTTCTGCTATCACCAGTGTGTGCTTATACAATAGAGTATACATACATTCTAGCTATGTTCATGTACATACAGATATGGCAGTATTGGGTAGATAGCCTATATGGATATGCATTTGTTATAAATGTCTCTCTATTTAGCTCAAACTGAGCATCGTAGCCCCTTTCTGGTTTTAGAAAAGATTTTTTATTAAGAGTTTTGTTTTACAGTTTCCATTAACACTATATTCGTAGTGAATTGTCTTTGTTGTCTTGCCCTTCATCCAACACTACTAATTTGATAGTGTACACCTCCTCTATCACAGAACATGAAAATCCACTTTGAAACTAATGGTAGCGTGGAACTGTTAAGCAACTAGATGTTATAGTCATATGCAGACTTGCCCCTGCCATGCCACCATGGAAATCAGGGGTAGTGAACCTTGGTCTTGGATCCTACAGAGTTTGATGGTTTTCCTGTCCAAATACACCTGATTCAACCCATCTCCTAAAAGGGGTTATTCGGAGAGGTAGAGCAGACTGTTCTGGACTCAGACTCTCTGTTCCCCCACTGGGAGTAGGTACTTCCTTGAGTGGTGCGTAACAATAGTGCCTGGAAGCCCAAGGCTTCTTAGTTGGCTCTGCCAAATGCATCCAATAGTGTTCCCAAGGACTCCTGGACATAGACTGGCACAACTGGGGTTTATCCTTTTGCATTGGCTTGGTAAAATCAATTTTACTTCATTTTCCCCTTTCCTCAGATGTAGTCAAGATATGACTGGTGTCTGATGTTTGCCTTCTAACTTTTGCACTGGTGCAACAAGGCTAACAGATAACAGCATGTCATACAGTTTCAGAAACCACATAAGCAATTCTGGTTGAGAAGTTTAATTACCTGCTTCATTTCTGGTTAGCCAGATCAGTCTCTTAGCTCCGGTGCTACTAAAGAAGCTTCATTTCTTGTTAACCAGATCAGTCTCTTAGCTCCGGTGCTACTAAAGAAGCAATCGTCAGACACCATGCAAACTACATATGGAAAAAAAAATCTCAATTTTATGAACAATTCTAAACATGTTATGACAGCAACGTGTAAGAGTATTCTATTTTATCTAAGCATCGTGTGGTTGAATGTTACATTCTTCCCAACTTGATTTATCACAGTGCATATGTGCCATAGGACATTAGAATACGACCATGAAAGAAAAAAATTACTTTAAGTAGTTGTTACTAGCGTTTGCACGATTTTGTGTAGCTGAGAAGGCAACATCAGCTTGAAATGACATTCGTGGAAATAGTAGAATGATTTTACATCCTCATAGTCATAGACTTGTCTCTTTTGTAAACACTAGCTGGTAGGAAATAGTGCTGGATGTTATAGAACTAGAGTGAAGTGCCTCTATCGGACCAGGGGTCATCTATATCAAATACATTGCAATGCTGAGCTCGAATCATTGCCTTTTAAATCTTAATGACCGTAATTAAATGCACAATGTAGAACTGGTTCTAGATCCACACTCCTAATCTGCAAGGATTAATGCGTGTCTGCTCAGGCCTACTTTCAAGCTTGTTTCTAAACTGGTCACATAGTTGTTGGGGTCTTTATAGGGCTGCTTGTGTCTGTTCTGCAAGAAAGGCTGCTCTCTGGATTTCTTTGTTTTTGTACTCTGTGTACTGTTTGCTCTTCATACCTCTTTCATGGTGCAAAAGCCATTCTAGACTGGATTGTTGTCATATCTAGGCTGGTTGCTTCAAATCCAAGCCTAGTCAATGTTTTTTTTTTATTTGTTTGTTTTTTTTGTTTTTGAGAGGTTTGTTTTTTGCTGTTCCTTCAATTTGTCACTGACCTTCAGGAATACAGATTATTCCTAAATTCTGTCTTCAGCCTCCGCTTTAGGGGCTTTCACATTTACCTGGATGCTTTGTACTGGATCAAATAATTGCAGATGTATCTCTTTCAGTGTACCTGACATATTGAATGTCTTATATTTTGCTCCTAATAGAAATCTAGGTCTATTGCTTTTCTAGAAGTGCAGTCTAGAAAGGTCATTCCTACTTATTATGCCAAGAAAGACAGGAAAAACTTGCAAATAAGATGCAGCATATTTTAATAGGTGATTCCTAATTCCAGAATCATGAACATAGTTTGGTGAAATCTAGCTAACCACAGTTTTTGGTCACACAGCCACAAGTCTAATATAGCCACATACCAATTGAATGTCTGGCTGCTGGCAGGGATTTGATTGTTGATTGGCCCGGAGTTTGTTGGAATATAACAGAAAATGTGAGGATCCAGAGAACTTGAGCGCTTTACAAAATCTTAGGAGATGAACATTAGTGTCAAAATACAGAGAAATTCAAGGCATTTATTGTTGTTACTAAAAAACAACACAGACTTCATAACCAAAGATTTCACTGTTGACCACTAACTATGAAGCCCTTTCTCCAGGCAAACTATTAATGACACTCATTTCAAACTGGACCCAAAGTAAGCGCACGTGTATGTATTCACCAGACTGCTGTCGGTAGAATGGGAGCATGACTCTCTGAGAATAGTAAGTCATTGCTTTCTCATTTTTACCAGCCAAACAGCCTCCTGACTCAGTTTCTCCAAAGGGATGACATACTTTCTCTGCTCCTAAATAACATTATCAGCTAATGGTGAAGTCCTTGAACTGACATAGGTGTGTTAGAGCTGAGGAAATACAAAACTGGAACTGTGTTCTCTCCAGGAAGGGTGTTGAGTTTTCTTTTTAACAGAATTCAATATTCTGGTGGGTTTCAGCCTAATCTGTTGCATCTGCAAGCGTACAGTCTATTGCTGTAGAGAGTAACTTTGACTTGCTTCCCTTTACTTTGTGAGAGTACAGAAAATGTATGTATAATAGATACCAATGGATGGGCTGAAGCAGCTTCAATTGGCTACTATTGCAAGTGAGTTTTGCATTGATTGGTTTTCTATTCTTTTGCAGGGAAACACATTAAAATTATTGTCTTGGTAATAGCAGCAAAAAAAATGAGATGAAAATGCAGTATTCCTATAAAGCAGCCCAGGTAGCATTTTTCTTCAGTAGACAACATTGTAGTTCAAAGCCAATGATTGTCCCTCCAATTTCAAAAGTAGGTATTGTGCCAAATTAATGGTGTGCTTTAAATTTGGGTATAAGCTACTGTTTCCTCTCTCCTCTCTCCTGTTTTTTTTTTTCTTTTCTTTCTTGATTTTTTTGAGAAATGTAACCAAAGCTGTTAGAAAGACTGTTAGCAGGCACCGAGGTTACTGTGCTCACACTGTTTTCTTTTCATTTTGGTCAGTTTAAACATGCTGTCAGTTCCGAACGATGACGGCCATAAAGCATTAAAAAAGCCATAAAGAAGAGTGCTGGGATTGTCCCGGTCTCTCCATGGCTAGCTGCTAAAAAGGAGTCACATTTTAAATGAATTGTAATAAATATGTCATGAATTTTTTTTTTTCTTTTTTTTACTAGATCCCTAAACTAACTGCCTAGCTAGTGTCATAGTGTGTTACTGTCTTATAAAAACTAGGGAACTAGATTGGCAGCATGGACATATGCATTCAGTAGCCTTTACTATATGTCTGCCTGCACACGTAATCATCTCTTATGTCAATCTATCTTAGAAGCTCCCGATTACATTTTGTCATGCCAGTATTTTTAGACCACACTTTTTGATACTGAACATTTTTATTTTGAAATACAAAAATATTGTACATTCCAAAAAGGATTATTTATCTGCATCAACATTTGTTTTTCTTATTTTTAAAACTCACATTAAAAGACTGCCATGTACTGTATGTCATAACTGAATTGTAACAATCATAGATAATATATTTAATATGGCAAATAAATTATAGTCATTATATGTATTTGTTGTAATCTGTGTGTGTGGGGTTTTTTTTTTCTTCTTTACATTTGATGGATTAAAGCATAAGTGACCCGGACTGATCAATTTTTGCCAATATTGTGACAGAACAGAGCTAGCTATCTACAGCAATGTTCAATTTGACCAGCTAGAGTTAACGTTCTCTCTTTCTAATCTGTTTTTTTTTTCCTGAAATGCATGGTCTGCAGCTACAAAGTTCTAGACGTTAGACTGAAAGTTGGAAATAGACTGGCTCGGTTCACACTTATTATGTTTATTCTTTGGCAAGACCTCTAACTTTACGGCGCAGAGCGGTATGTTTCGTTTTCACTTCCCACTTGTGGACTGCCAAAACAAGGCTGTCCCTCAAATCTCAGCATCAGAGCCAGAGGGGACTTTAAAGGGAAGTCGCAGACTCAGTAATCATTTTGAAGTAACTACAGAGATCAGTGGCAGAGAGTGAAGGTGCACCAGTCAATATCAGGAGCTCTGCGAACTAATGGCCTGTATGGGAAGGGTGCTAAAAAGAGAAAATACACCAGAGTCTCACCAGCTAAAATGTGGTTGGTTTTGTGATCAGAAGAGAAAAATACTGTACACCCTTTGTCAAAAAAATTCAAAAATGCTTTGTGTGTTCCATCAGGGATTAAAGGGGGTGGCATCATCAAAATAAAACATTTTAATCTACTGATCTCTTATTTTATGACTGCACAGACAATATACAGAACAATATAAAATATAAAGTCTCCATAAATCCAATTTTAAAAATCTGCTATACACACAATGCTGGTATAAATACTATAGATAAATAACATAGTTATGTCAGCTAGTAATAACAGAGGTGGTGGTAAGGGATATGTTATTGCAAGTGGTAGAGAAAAGAAGTTAGTAATATTGAAATAAGTACTTTTACATGGTAAGACTACTGCATATAATGAAATGATTTAACATTAAAACAACCACTCATGAGACTGCACATGGTAAGACTATTGCACATAATCAGATACTGCACAGACTAATAATAAGATATAGACACATAATAAGATATTGCAGAGTCCGTGGCACTCCAGTCCACATCCAGCTTGATCAACCCAGAGTAAATCTTCCAGTTAAAACAGCCAGTCCCCAAATCACTCCCAGAGAGTGTGTCTGCCAAACTGGTAAAAATGGACTCAACAGAATTAAAGCTGTTAATGAAATATTGAGTAATCGCAAGCAGCACTTTTTTGTAAAGGTCCTGACAAATAATGAATTTTGACTTTGAAAATTGACTTTTGAAATCCAGACAAATGCAACGACTTTTTAGGGGGTGAATACTTCTGCCAGACACGTTATTCATGTAAGATAATAGGACTGTGCAGCTACATTGTTCAGCCAAGTCATCTGAAATGGTGAGTACTCGCAAGCATTTATTTGTTGTAAAGATCCCGTCTAATAATGAATTTTGACTTTGAAAATGTTATTTAAAAGCATATTGATCTGCAATAAAAAAAAAAACTACTGGCTACAATAAACTGTGTCATTTTAAATTCAGACAATGATTTTAAGGGAGTGAATCCCTCTGCAAGACACTTCATTCATGGAAGAAAACAAGAGTGTGCAGCTGCATGGTTCCAGCTGCTCAGGTTCCTTTTACTGGAGGAGGATAAGGGTTTGGTTTGTTCATTGAAAATGCCGAATTCAATTCCACACATAAAATATTCCAGAAAAATTGCGTGGTTACCACTAAGCTGACAAGAGAGGCAGAGAACCTCTCTACCTTCAAAAACATCCTGAAGACTTATCTGTTCAGAGAGCACCTGCTCTCCTGGTACACGATCTATTTCCACACTACTCCCTACATAAAGATTTTAGCACTTAGAACTCTCCTCTGATTCTTACACTGGCCTAAAAATTTAATGTTTCCTCATATTGTAAGTCGCTTCTGAATAAAATCGTCTATGTATATAAATATTTTGCAAATAACGAAAAAACTCATAAACGTTTCGTTTACTATGCTGTAGTTGAACGCACCCCGTGTTTACAGTGGGTCACATGCTCCCTCAATGACGAAGAGGCTTTTTAAGGGAAATATACTGGAATGGTGCTTTATGAGGCTCAACAAATCATGGGCCGAGGATCCTAGTTGTCTGTGGTCGTGATAGGTATCTATCGATTTCAATAGTCGTTTATGTATATACGATATATCTATATGTATGTAGTTAAGTCAAAGGACTGTTGGTAATTAGGCTAGACTGTCTTCAGAGTTTGAAGCTAACTTACTTGTTCTCGTGCTACGTTTAGGAAATTAAACTAGATATGAACATTTCATTTTTAGATGGATTTAAGTTACTCGTCTGTTTTTGAATGTAGGCTGCAAAACTAATGCTTTTTAGCTTCTGTTTACACTACGACTACTTTAGCAAGACAGCTAACGAACAGGACGGGGCATTTTAGCTTAAGAGTAACAAACAATGTAATGTTAGGCAACTACTGATTGCGTAGAACACAAAATAGCAAAATAGTCACAAAATAACAAGACTGACAAACTCTTTGCTAAAATTGGCCAGCTAGCTTAGTTAACATTATTATCCCAACCAGCTAGCTTGTTGTTAGCATAGTTGTGAAAAAAACTAGAATTTCTCATAAGTTAGTCAGTTAGTTTGTCCCGTACCTGATATTGTCTTGCTGTTTTGTGATCTACGTATGTCATAGTTGCATTATTTCAATGTTTATGCTACTTTTTAGGTAGAAATTTCCGTCGTGCTAGGTAGCTGGTTGCTAAAGTAGTCGTAGCGTAAATACAGCAGCTAGCAGGCTCATTTTTGCTTCATTTTTTGCATCTGTCTCTATTTGTAGTGGCAACTCGTAATGAGACATGTACGAATGGGTTATATTAGTATACTTGTAATATTTGCAACACTCGACTTTATTTTCGGAAGCTTTACAAGCAGGTTCTGATCCTCCTGAGCCAACTTTGTCACAGGACAACTTGTGATTTTTCAGTCACCTGACTGCTGTTTTTCTGATGGAAGTGTTATAATGTTTGCCTCTTGTCCTTTCATGCCTCGTAGATTGTTAAAGCTTGGTTTAAAAATATTTTTATTAATATTTGTAGCTTCCTCATACCATTTAGAGTCATCGTGGTTAGGCTGGAGGTGGCCAGATATTCAGATTCTATTTACTGGTTACAATTAAACTTAGTTTTTCTTTTTTTTTCCAGCTTCGAAACCCAAGATCATCTGCAGGCTGTAGTGGAGGGCTCTCTGTTGGGATTGTGCATAGAAGATTCTGTCACAGACAGGGGAAATGTCAAGCACAGCCATGAAGAAAAAGGTATTATCATTAATCTAAAGTGTAACTGGTTTACTCAGACAGTTCTGTAAAAACTGCTGTCTAGTTCTGTTCTGTCCCTTTTTATGGTCCCCATTTAATACATGTTTCTTGAAAAGCAGAAGATAAGCAAGGCAATATTCTGACTGTTATACACAACTAGTCAAAAGTTTGGACCAACTTTCACATTCAATATTTTTTAAGTTGTTTTCTACATTATAGAGTTATATTGAAAACATCAAAATGTTGAAAGTGGCTACATTGAAGAATATAAATAGAAAACATGTTCTGGTTTGTTTGACTGTATTTGTTTACTGCAATATTGGTCTACAATATATAAAATAATTTAAACTAACGAAAACCATTGTATGAGAAGGTGTGTCCAAATAGGTAAGGTAGGGTAGGCTTGGTTTTCGTCTGTTGTTTTCACTTAAGTGACAGCACTTGCAGCACTTTCCGACCAGAAATGTAACGAACTGACTTGTTGGAAAGTTTTCATTCTATGACTGTGCCGCGCAAGCTCTTCAGTATCACCAGTGCTTGTTCATGACATTTGATGAACGACCTTTCAGCAATGATGCACGCTAATAGAGGATGCCAGGGGTGCGAACAGGCAGTTTAATGCAATGCAATGACATGATACTGTGAAAATATTTGGGCCAGAATATGATATTACGAACCTTCGACTTGAAAGCAGATGGCGCACTATGTACTGCAGTCTTTTTAGCCATCCTGGCAACTTTAACTTCCTTTCCAATTTCTGATGTTATGTAAAAGAAGAATATCCATACTTGGTGCAGCTGGATAAATGTAATATCATGCCAAAAATACATCAAAAGCACTCTGTATTCATTTTTATTCATCCACCTCTAGTACATACACACACTTAGACTTACAGCAGCTTACATTGTGCACCTGTGTCTTTCTTGAGCAAGTGCCATTACCAGTTCTGTGTTATATGTAGTAAATATTACAAATATTTTATTTTATTTTTACTGTAAAAGGTGCTAAATTGTGATTGATTTTAATGGATTTTAAGTGATTCTTTTTATAAGTTTAAGTATTTGAAATATATTAATATGCTTTAGAGTCGTAAAAGTCCAGTACAGTTTGCTATTTATTAACATACTCAATAATGAGGGGTTCAGGGCTTTCCATATATAAATAAACGATGTTGTAGTTACATTTTTATAGTTCACTTGTGAACTGTACATGCCTTGCAAAATTGCATGTGTCATCTGTTATTTTTAGGTGTTGCTGATGGGAAAGAGTGGGTCGGGGAAGACCAGCATGAGATCAATCATCTTTGCCAATTATATTGCCAGAGACACTCGGCGACTGGGAGCCACAAGTAAGATACTTAAGTGCCTAGCAAATGTGATTTTTGACCTTACACACTTATCACCTTTTAGGAAAAATAAACACAAACACCACAAACATTTTAGTCCAAAAATGCCTTATACCTGCAGTTGTTCACTCTGGTATACGTTCATTACATTGATATTCAGATCTCTGTAAGCTACAGACATTATGGCCTAAAGTAAAATTATTCAGCAAAGACTAATAAATAGGACCAGAGTGGTATGTGTAAAATGTCACATTTCAAGTGCCCTAGGTTGTGTTAATGCAATATATAAACTTACATTGTATTTTATATATGTATATAATCTTGAAGGCAGGGCTGCTGAGCTCAACAGAGCACATCTTCCTCTTCCAAGACTCGAGCATGTCCTTGCCCTTCTATCCATCTCAAAATAATCGATATTAAATATGTTTGGGTAAATCATTAGTAAATTAGATGCACATAGTCTGTAAATCTATAAATGTAGTCAACACTTTGGGGATGAGTAGTCCATTACAGTGGTTGAAAAACACAGAAATCTGACCAATATTTTGGTCTGAAAAACTCTACAATAAAAGTACAAAAATGAACCGATGGAGTCAAAAGAAATTATAAATGGCCAAACAGAAGTTTGATTTGTTCTTCACTGTAACATTATGGTAATGACTAAACTTGAATGGAAGTCATTTTTGTTAGCTAATGTCATTTATAAGTGTGAAGCATACTTTTATACATTCATACTAATAAGTTTGAACAGGCCTAAAATGTTATCTGAAAATCAAGCTTCAACTTTGTAGTCATTCAGAAGGACATGCATGATACAGTAATGGGCTAAAGTTGGGCTGGGCGATTATACGATCACGATTAGTGATTGTGATTAAATTCAGTTCGATTACGATGATCAGGTGTGGGCATATTTACTTGATCACGTGCATTACATGCGGCGGAAGGTGCACGATAACTTCCAATCAGAATCCACCTTCCCTGTAGTGATGTCATGCGCAAAAGCATCGGCTCAAAGAGTCGATGCTTTGTAGCGAATCAGAAGAGCCGACTCCCAACGAGTGAGAGACACTCCCGCATTATTTCGTTTCGATGTTCAGCTCTCACTCTCAGTGGATTAATTCCCTCTGCTCTTTTCCGACAGCGCTGTGCGTACAGAGAATCCATGGAAGGAAGTTTTGTCCCTGTGATCCTCTCCGCAGTCTTTATGACTGTGGTGAGGATGCTCTCTATCAGACCTCTGTAGGCCTGGGTGAGAGGGCGATGGTTCGGACTGGCTTTCCTGAGCAGCCGAATGAAATAAAGCATTTGCTGGGATTTTTTTACTGTGGCTGTGATCATGAGAGTCCTGCTGAGGTCTGATGTGACCTGCAGTCCCAGAAATCTGTGGCAGTTGGCCCTCTCCACCTTAGTCCATTTGATTAGAGGTTGCAGGGGAGGGGGGGTTCTTCCTGAACTCCAGTATTATTTCCTTGGTCTTGTCTGTGTTGAGGATGAGGTCATTCTTCTCTCTGTAGACAAGAACGTTGTCTACCAGGGTCCTGTACCCAGACTCGTCCCCCCCCTTGATGCGCCCCAGGATGGTGGTGTCATCAGCGTATTTGATGACGATGGAGCTGTCCTGGGTGGAGACACAGTCATTAGTGTATAGGGTGAAGACAGCAACCCTGTGGGGATCCTGTGCTGACTGTGAGCACAGCAGACACGTGTCCTCCCATTCTCACCCTCTGTGGTCTGTCTGTTAGGAAGTCCAGAATCCAGTTGCAGGTGGGAGTCGGGATGCTGAGGTCTGTCAACTTCTCGATCGGCTTGCCCGGGCAGATGGTGTTGAAAGCAGAGCTGTAATCCAGGAAGAACATCCTGACATACCTTCTGCTACTTTCCAGGTGTTGCAGAGTGTGGTGCAGGGCTATTGCTGTTGCGTCATCCACTGATGGGTTGGGGCGGTATGCAAACTGGAGGGTGTCTATAGTGTCTGGGACAATGTGGTTGATGTGTGTGAAAACCAGTTTTTCTGAGCACTTCATGACGACTGGTGTGAGTGCCACTGGCCTGAAGTTGTTCAGGCCAGTGGATGTGTTTGGTCTTTTAGGTACTGGTATGATGGTGGACAATGTCTTATGTTAAAAGTTAATTCAATATTGTTTGATAATTCAGTTATTTGTTGTTTGTAGTCTATCATTAAGAAAGTCATTTAGAGTGACAGTGATTGAAACCAGGAGTCACAGTGTCTGTGACGCTTTTATAGCCATGTACGTCTCTGCCATGAATAGACTAAAAGTACATTTTAAGCCAAAACCATATCTCAAAAGTATCATAAGGCAGTGTTTCAGACATGTGACATATCAGTGATTTAACATGGTGGAAAAAAACAAAAGAGAGAATTCTCCTTATAAGCAAAATGCCCTGAAATCAAACAGGTTAAACAAAACATTGTGGACAAGTCCATCATAATTTTTCAATAACTAAGCTCAGTTAGTTAGTAATAAGCTGAGTAATAAGCTCAGTAACTCGGTTTTAACTTTAACTGTATGTGTGTTGTTATTCTTTTTTGTGTAATTATTTAAATCTCTGTCCATAATTAGGAAATGCAATTGTGTGTTAACACAAAACATGCGTCTCTATTATGACCATCTGTGTACATTTAATTTCTGTGTCCTGTTTGTGTATTTTTGTGGCGTGTGGTTATCGTGTCTCATGCTTAGGAGAATAAGAACCAGTGTGTTGCATTGTTGCCATATAATTGTGGTGGTTTTAGTTTTGGGTAGATCTGGTCCAGATACTGCCTGTACTTCCTCATTGCTTTAAATGTCATTCAGCTGTCAACCAAACAGAAAACAAACCGGCTGTTTGTGTTTCTTTCAGTTGATGTGGAGCATTCCCATGTGCGTTTCCTGGGCAATCTGGTGCTGAACCTGTGGGACTGTGGGGGGTGAGTGCATTGCTTCATGGTCACTATGGTAGATCCAGTTTCCAAATATATTATTAGACAACTTCCAAACTACTACCCTTGGAATTTCATAAGTATTTTCTTGATGATACAGATTATCAAATGATACAGATGAACAAATTTCCCACTTGTGGGACTAATAAAGGTTTATCTTGATTATATACTAAGTTTAAAATATTAAAAACTCCTGCCCCTTTTCTCCTTAAAGACCATGGAGGAAAGGGAGTTTTTGTGCTTAATTTTGGTTTGTTATAAGATTTTATATTGCATTCTTTTGAATTATTGCAATAGTTTAAAAAGTTTTGTTAGTTTAATGGTCACACCATTGCTCCATCTGACTAAATTTTGTGCCTGTCAGTTGTTGCCAGGAGAGGGAGCATTACCATAGTTTAAGCACCTACCCTTCTACACAGCACTGCATTCAGAGTTAGTTCTATTAGCCATTCTATCAGCTTGGGGCTTTTAGTCCCACAAGGTTGTTTTTGTTTTTTGAACATATAAAGATTACAGGTGTCATGCGTTTAAAGAAAAAAAATATAATTAATTACAGCTCTGTAATTAATTAATCGAAATTAATCAATTTTTTTTCTGTAAAAGTATTAAAAAATGTAAATGAATTTGGGCATATGAGTGAATGAATAATCAACATTACAGATTTTCAACATCTCTTTTATTTAATAACTTATGTTTCTGCTCTGTTCATGTGCAGCAACGGTCACAGCAATCGCAAATATGACCTAATAGGTTAAAAAAATGCTTCAGCAAGAACAATGATAGAACTAAGTCTGTCTAAGGTACAGTTTAAGACAATGTAAAAACAAGCATGGGTTATAGAAGCATTATAGAACCACTGTTGTTTTTCACTCTGGGTGGATAAGTAATTCAACCCCAGTATACAAGGCATCTCAAAATAAACTCTGGGACCGGGCTGTTTTGGCTCCTAAACGCTTTGCATTGAGGTGATATTTTAGACGTGACGTTCGCCGATGATACAAAAATTCCTTATTGTATGAACTGCAGCGAACGATACTCATATCAACTGTTCATCTGTCCGCTTTTAAACTTCAACTTTCCATTCACTGGGCTGAGCAGCGCGCTCTCGTCCCCAGTTCTGTGGCCAGAACGGGATGGATGCTCAAAGTCACATGGTGCGATTTAATCAGCATTAATTCGACACCCCTAATAAAAATGCATATTTGAAGCAAAAGCTGCCTCCATCTGGTCCAATTACAAGACCTACTGTAGCAGATTTCTGTAAAAGTTGATGCTGGCTGTGATACAAAGACGTCAGAATGAGCAGTGCATTGCAGCTTGCTGTGTAGCCACAGACTTGTCAAAGGCCCCACCCTATGTCCTGTTTACTGCTGAAAACATCTATAGAGGACACATAAGCAGACATTTATATGATAATAATAATGACATTATTAGGCTGGTGGTTGGAATGTTATGGTGTGTGTGTGTGTATGTATATTCTCAATTTATCGAGGAACTTCATGCTTAGGTCTGACAACTATGACACATGACTTTTAACAATATGTCACCTGACTTTCCACCCTTCAGACAGGACACTTTCATGGAGAACTACTTCACCAGTCAGAGAGATAATATATTCCGCAATGTGGAAGTGCTGATTTATGTGTTCGATGTGGAGAGCCGAGAGTTGGAGAAGGACATGCATTACTACCAATCCTGTTTGGAAGCCATTCTTCAGAATTCACCCGATGCTAAGGTCTTCTGTCTGGTGCACAAAATGGACCTGGTTCAGGAGGATCAGAGAGACCTGGTAATGAAGTTGTCTGTCTTTCTATTTTAACTTTCAGAGAAATAATCTGTCTGATCCCCTCTTTGTCTCCTATAGCTCTTAACAAGTGCATTATCAAAACTCTCATAACATTACGACTTTGAATGAGTCCATGTTTCTGTTAAACTGTTAACATAGATCTTTAAGGAGCGTGAAGAGGACCTTAAGAGGCTATCCCGCCCCCTGGCATGCACCTGCTTCAGAACCTCCATATGGGATGAGACGCTTTATAAGGTAAGCATGTGGTCCCGTTTAAATTTAGTGTGAATATAGCTTCTTTCAGAACAAGTGAGTGGAATGCACAGTATTTTCTTGGGTAATGCCTTGTGACCCAGCAATGACCTCTGAATACTATGGTGTCAAAGTAAATGCATCAGTAAGTGCATTGACATATTAATGTTTGCAAAGTTAGTAAACGTATTGGGTCTGTCAGTAGGTGTTATGATTCATCGCAAAATTTCTTGCATAATGCCCATGTTCAGTATTAATTACCAGAAGATGTAAAATTGCTTATTATTAAGGCTGGGACTGGACTTGGCTCTCTTTGTATATGTAGATGAGCAAGTTACCTCATTTGAAAGGACAGTATGCCTGAGACAGTAGTGGTTTTGGCATAAGACTTGCTGTGTCTGTGTACATGTGGTTAATTTTTTTGTTTTCCTGTATGTGTGTAGGCATGGTCCAGCATTGTTTATCAGCTCATCCCAAACGTGCAGCAGCTGGAGTCTAACTTGCGGAACTTCGCCCAGATCATTGAAGCGGACGAGGTGCTTCTTTTTGAAAGGGCCACTTTCCTGGTAAGCATAAAGGGAAAACAGACCACTGTCACTTTATTAGTATGTAAACGTAAACTTTATTAGTAACTTGTTGTCATTAGGCTCTTCCAAAATTTCTCCTAAGCAATCAGTACAGCTTGATGTAATCTGGGAGTGCTCTGTCTGTCACTCCCATATCTAAATCTGATGAAAATAGGTCTGTTGGTTTGATTAGGCAAAGAGTAGAAAACTCGTAGTTTAGTGGTAGCTCAGATGAGGGCGAGAAGTGCATGAATCTAAAGATTTCAGATGTTGAATTTTAATGCAAGCATCTCTGATCACTAGCCTATTTTTCCCCTGTTGCTGAAACCCAGTAGTTTGTAAATATTGATTTTGAAAAGGCAAATCTGACGGCTATCAGTAAGTAATTATTCTGGTATATACCACAATGTAAGTTTCTGCAAGATTGGCTAGCAAATGTGGGAAATGTAGTCATGTGCTTTTGATGTTTAAAGTAAATTGTACCCAGACACAGTTTGGCATCAAAAGTTTCAAATGGAATCTGTGCCAGTCCTGCTGTGGCCAACCCTTTAATTATAACTAATGTTCTGTGGCCACACCTTTGCATCCAACAAATACGACTGGCCTATTGTGGGTGTTCTTAGAGTAGTGTGTACAGGCCCCTGTCAGTTGTTGTTATTGCTCATTATCAGTCATGAGGAGCAACGCGTCACACTAAAAGTAACATTTTGTCAGTAGTGGCAGCTCTAATACAAATATTATAGCCTCTGTGTTTTAGTGACGGTAAGCTCCAGGATGTGAATTTCTCCAACTTTTTATACTTGGCTGAGGCTCCTTACTTATCACCACCAGGAAGAAGGTACTTTATCAAGATTGCTAAATTGGATATTTTCCAGACATAATCTAGGCGAACCCTTTGGAAAGACACGATAAAGGCATTCCTAAAACATATAAAGGAAATGAAGTGGAACTGTGAATAATTTTATTAGTCACAATGAGTGGTCTGAGGTTTACAGTTATGTTTCAGTTGATTTGAATGTGAGTGGAAAAAGGGAACCCTTGCTGCTTTTACTCCCAAACGAAACATAGTTAGACAGATGTAGGTATATAGATAGTCATGTTTTGGATTTACGATTATTGTGGATAAATGTTTGAGAAATGACTTAACTGAAAGATTGTGACTTCTACTGTATTTTCAGCTGTGTATACACTCCTTTGATGTTTAAAGTGGTTTTAAGTCTGTTTTTTATTTAAATTATTTTTTTTCTCAGGTGATCTCACACTATCAGTGCAAGGAGCAACGAGATGCCCACCGCTTTGAGAAGATCAGCAACATTATTAAACAGTTCAAGCTAAGCTGCAGGTGATGGTTTTCCCCCTTTTAGATTACAGGCTTTGAGAGCAATTGTGAAACATATGTGTGTGTTTGGCATATATGGTATGCCAAACTAAATTAGTTCTTGTCTTTGATCCAACAGCAAGTTGGCTGCTTCCTTCCAGAGCATGGAAGTGCGCAACTCCAACTTTGCAGCTTTCATTGACGTATTCACCTCCAACACCTACGTCATGGTGATCATGTCTGACCCTTCTATACGTAAGAAACGCTGCCTATTCTTATCAGGGGTTCCTGTTAGGATGTTTATTAGCTGTGATTGATTTTAAACCTTGCCTGAAGTAAACCATAAAGCACATTTCATGAGATTGCAAATAGTTTTTAGAATCTCCAAGTTGATTCTGGATAGAGGGGTTCTTAACAGACTTCTTTTTCTGTTCTTGTTTTCTTCTGCTCTCTAGCCTCTGCTGCCACCCTCATCAACATCCGCAATGCCAGAAAGCATTTTGAGAAGCTGGAGAGGGTGGACGGCCCCAAACATAGCTTGCACATGCGCATGCGCTAGACATCTGACTCTGCCAACGTGGGCACTCTCTCACTTCAGGTAAGACCATCCAAATAAATAAAGGAGCTGCTGTGTAAAATTTGAGGAGAATGTTTTCCAGCCTAAACACATTTAGTACAATCTCTGGAGTTTTTGCCAGAGCACCCTTGTGGGTTAGTTAAAAAATACAAGAAAACTTTACAAAATTACATGTTAAGCCGCTTTGAATTTGGGTTAAATGTTTTTTAGTATAGCATAGAATATTCTGTTTCTATACTATTTCTAACATGTCATAGTTTGTGCAGTGTGAATTTTTATTTTTTTTTTCCTTCTCAAATCGTCCCTACCCAAATTCTTCATGGCTAATATTGTTATAGGAAGCTTTACATTGTATCTCAGGCATCTTTCTTAACATTGTTCAAGTTGTCATTCACCACATTATGGTTGCCTTTGATTAGTTAGTAGTGCTCAAGATGCACACTAATAAAAAAACATGTTTTTCATGTTCATCAAAAAGCAGTGATTTTTTCATGTAGCCTTTAACTAAAGTCTACTACAGCTATACATAAAGTACTTGCCACATTTAAGACGTACAGTAGAGTAGTGAATGTTCACCATTGTATTCATGACTGTTTCTTTTCTTCCTGTCCTCCGCTAGAGGGCCTGCGTTCCAGGGAATTGGCACCATGGGGAATTCCTCGTATCTGCTGACTTCACTGCATCCAGGGTGTTTCTAGAGACTTTTCTGTTCCACTTTAAGACGAAAGGCTTTGTCCCAGCTTTGTCCCTGGAACTCTTGAACATAGCAGCAGCTCAGATTGAAGGAAATCTGAAATCTGGAAAAAAAAAATGAAATCATGACACACAAAAGTGGGGAGGGCTGGGGGGGGGGATGCAAAGCAGAAAAAGACACTTTGCAGGGAAAAGCACATTTAAATGGCCCTTTAACACGTAATTAGTGCCATACAGTAACCATTATTCAAACCCCACACACACATGAACAGTGGACATATCATTCATGTTTTTTTTTGGTGGGGGGGTGGGGGGGGGTCCTGTGTTTTTTTTGGTTACCTTTAGGTTTTTCTGGTTTTTCCTTTTTTCAGTGTTGTGTTTGTTGCCGCTTGCCCCAAAACATGCTGTGATGCA
>JBBPCY010000032.1:19389162-19400652 GCA_037974405.1 Brachyalestes nurse | reverse complement strand
CCATTATTCAAACCCTGCACACGCATGAACAGTGGACATATCATTCATGGGTTTTTTTTTTTGTTGTTGTTTGGTGGTTTTTTTGGGGGGGGTTTTCTTGTGTTCACTATAAGGTTTTTATGGTTTTGCATTGTTTAAGTGTTGCGTGTGCTGCCGCTTGCCACAGGACAGTCTGTGATGCAAAAACATACTCGAGTAAGATGACGGCGACACACATCTGGGAAAATTTCCAAGAATATACTGTTGTGGTCAAGGTCCCTCTCAAATGAAACACATGGTCACATCTCACCTTTTCTATACACAAAGGATATACTGTTTGTATTTCCGTATTTATTATCTTGCTGACTGCAAAACAAATAAAATGAAAGGAATTATGAATGTCTTCTGAAATGAACTGTTGTATTCTGTTTTCCCTGGATCTATGTTTGCTTCAAAATATGGCCATAGATACTGCATTAATAAAGGGTAAGTGTGGTTTTGCCAATTAAAGCTGAAGCTGTCCTTAAGAGACCATTGGCAAAACACTCCTGTGAAATCTGCCTTGAACGTCTGAGCTGTTTACCTAAGGTTTTGAACATCAATTTGCAAAAGCAGTTTGATGTTTTTGTTGGACTTCACATGAATAAGAATGATAGATCAAATTTATTAAGCCTTGTCTGAGCTGCTTGCGTCAAAGGCTGTGGATTACTAATGCTTGTGACAAGCTTCTTTCCATTGCTCTTAATTGATAATAGTTAAAGCAGTGGAATTCAGACACATGAGCAGAGTGCCAAAAGCAGAGATTTCACCTTTGTTAGGGTCATCCAGCCATTTTAATTCCTCAGATCTCTTGAATGCCATAAGTCAGTGCCTTTGGCTGCCCTCCCAGCAAGTTGCACTTTTGTAGCCTATCTAGGGAATCAACAATTGTTGATTTTCCAAACATGGACTAGTCTAGTCCTGGGCTAAGTCACATTATCAGTAGGAAATCTAACGGAAATCCTACCAGGCTTAAATTGTCCAGAAAGCAAGTGATTGCATGATTAATATACTTTATGATACAGATGGAGAATTTAGAACGTTACATTCAGTTGGCAGATGATCTTAATTTGAGGAAATGGTGTTTCAGTTTCCTCAAGTTTCAGGACAGTGAGAACCAGTTCTAAGAGTTCTAAGTGCTAATATCTATGTAGGGAGTAGTGAAAAAAGATAGAGATTCATGCACATGAAGGGTTTGCTTTTGTTCTGTATTTTTATGTCAATGCTGCTTCTCAACTAAATTCTTATATTAGGAAAAATGGTAACCTAAGTGCTTTCACCAATCTTTGTACCAGAGTTTCTTCATCCTTCTGCTAGGGACCTTCAGCACTACACATATTCAAAATTCTCTGCCCCGACACATGGCCCAGCTTGGGAGGGGCTCCAAAATCATTTGATGGCTGGATCAGATGTGTTGAATCGAGGAATACCAATTTAGACATGCTCTGATGAAGCTAAATGTGCCAAAGTTCATGCGGTTCCAGTCTCTTGCTTGACAATTGGTGTGCCATGATTTGTTATCAGCCTTATGTATGACTCAGCTTCCAAAGAGAACTGCTTTGGCTGCTTATTGTAGTCTACACCATCACAAGCTGTCTAGTATAAACTTGTAAATGTAGTTTACTTTTTTTTTCTTTTTTAGCCTGCTGGATATGGGCTCTTTGAAATTGTCTAGTCAAATGACTGGCCTTTCAACTTCAAGGGCTTGGTGCCGTCATTAAGTCAGAACCCAGTTATGCAATTCACGTCAGATTCCAAAATCCTCATCATTTTCAACTTAGTTGTTGATGTGATGCACATTGTTGGCACCAGATAAAATGAGCCAATATTGCCTGAGAATCCTGGGGAGTAGGATTTCTTTTCCTTTAACTTTGATGTTTTTCTGATTTCCTAATTGTGGTTTTCACCTTTCTCAGAGTTGAAATGAATGCAACAATAGTATCACATACTTTGAGTGTTTTTGATCTTTTTGGACATACAAAACCCATAAAAAGGACCAAACAAATTGAGGAAATAAAATCATATGCTGAGCAGATCATATGCAAATCAAAGTGTAATCAAAGAATGATTTTTTCCCCAAGCCTCACCTTCAGTGACGCAGCATGCAGAACTATTATTAGTTGCAGACACAAAACCAAAAATAAAATCGGTGCTCAAGTATCACCTTATAAAAAAAAATGATTAATTTCCAACAAATGGTATTATTCATGATGAAAAATGGAGTGGTGAAACTACAGCCTGCAGGTCTTGAAGCACTCAGCATAGCTGTGTTCAAACATGAAAAAGAAAAGAAAAGCTTACTGTTTTTGTCACGCAACTTCATTCTGATTACACCAGGTCTTGATTAACCCTGAAAAATTCTCAAGGACTACTTTGTTGACGAAGTGTTCAAGGTCCCTCTCAAAGCATGTCCACATCTCACATGTCTAGTTTTTGTGCTCCACTCCTTATTTCCTTTTATGAGTAATAGCTTCATGGGTGAACAAACACCTGTGAATTAAAGACAATGGAGCTTGCTGTCTGTCTTCTTGTGACAGTTTTAGTGGTCTTTCACAGTTGTTAAGAGTCCAGTTTTATGGTCTGTCAAGAAGTTCTTTTTATTTGACTTCCCCCTCATTCTTGCAAGTATATTCTCACAAATATCATCAGAAAGTAGATTATCTTCAGTCTAATATCCTCCCTTGCTATCCTCCCACAGAGACTGTGACACTGAAACTGCTTGTGTTGAGGCACAGCTGTAACTGGTTGGTTTTCAGGTTAGAAAGATGGAAGAATTAGAGTAGCCAAATTCTTTCTGTTTTAAGTGAAGCAGTGGGCAGCCAGTGATGCAGCACCTGTGGAGCAGTGTGTGGGGGCGGTACCTTGCTCAAGGGTACCTTAGTGGTGCCACTGGCAGTCCCGGGATTTGAACCCACAACCTTCTGATCACAAGAGCAACTCCTTAACCACCAGCTGCTCGACACAACATGGTTATCACTGCTGTCCCAAACCACTCAAATAATAGCTAGTCAGGGCTCCCTTTCCATTGACTGCCTGGTAAAGGGTGTATCAAAGGTTTAAGGTGTGTGTACCTAATAAATTGGAAGATATCTGGATGTCAACCCGTCATAAACTACAGGCAGTCGAGAACGTTCAGAGGTTTTGTTTTCTTCACCGGGGGAGGTCTCTTGAGAATAAGGGAGTATGGATCTCTAGTCTACTAAAGTTCTGCAGCTGTTCTCTCTCTCCGCTCCTTAAAGCCAAAACAAAGCAGTTACACTTTGTATGCACTTTAAAACGCACACGCACATAAACAGATCAGCCATCTCATCTCTGTGAGTTAGCCACAACAACTGGCCGTGAGCAGGAGCTTTAGGATGAGTAGTTTCCCTGCAACTGCCTTTCAGTTACTGGGTCTTACTCATCCTCTATCTGGTTGAGGACCCATAGTAACCCACAGCTGTGTTCTGGCAATGAAGTGAGTGTGTGTGGGTGTGTGTGTGTGTTTTTTTTTTAAACCAGAAAATCAAAGCAACTCAAAAGGGCAGGAAAAACAAAGGCGGTATTCACGTTGACAAAGTCAAGAGGAAGCTAAGCACATACCACTGTCGATACAAGAGCCTGACGGACACGTTATGTATTACGTTCCTGTGCTCCTCTTTCCTTGTGCTTAAAGATTAATTACTGCAATAAGACCATCTTCTCATAAAATGTAGACCCTAAACACAGTTTATCCAGCATTTTCATCCAGTATTTTTTTTTTCTTGCTGACTTGTTGGCACACTATGGATCCTCCAAGCCCTGGCTGTCAGGGATCAGAGGTCAGCCTCAACAGAAACGACCTCTCCTCTGCATGAGCTTTTGATTCCCATCTCTTCCCGTGCCCCAAGCAGTGATGTGGAAATGACCCCTTGAGTCGCTCTGCGCCGGCTGTGGTGCTGGACTGCCAACATCTGGACACTGTCCAGGAGACCAGTTCGAATTTCATTCCAACTTGTCACTGGGGTCCATTCCCCTGGATTTAAGGCTACGATCCATTCCATTAGCTTCCATTCTGTCAGATCCAGTCTTTCTGTCCTCACCTTAGTAATACAGGCTGGATTAATACGAATACACCTCTGCCCTAAAAGGACCCACATGCACATGTTTTATCAAGTTACATACACTGCTAACACACTGCAAACACTGAAGGATAACCAAACTGTGTGTACATTAAAAATGTGTCAAATTAGGGCTGCTGATTACTTTCCATTGTATGACCCGCTTGTCTTTTGATTACTTTTATTACATATAAATGTGGTACACCTTCACCTTCCTTTTTAGAAACCAGTCTCATTTTGACTATGGGGTTGTTGTCTTGTTGATCCCTCCATTTTCTTCTCCTTCTAAGCTGATGAGATTTAATTCTCGTCTAATATGTCCAAGTACATGGCTCCTTTTATGTTTCCATTGACGAGTAATACCGTGGTGCTATTTGCGGAATATAATCTCATATGATGCTCCCACCTGGGTATTTCGCTATGGGTGCTGTGATCATGGGATCGTATGTGTAACCTTTCTTTCCTGAAACATGGTGCGCTGAATAAATGCAGTATATTTTTTCATTTTTTATAACTGTGTAATTGTGCAAATGCAAGTTTTAGACCGTGCTGCTTTTCAGTGTAAAATGAAAGCACGCAGTGGTGCATTTTATATTACTTCTTGTTGTCTGTGTTATTCCTGATCCTGCTGCTTTTTTTAGATTATCCTACCACTGTTTTGAAGTAGCTGCTTGTTTCTCTGTTATTTTCCTTAGCATTAGCATGAGAGAAATCTTCCACCTGTCCAGGGACTGTGAGGCTGGTTCCATGAATGTTTCAAGACCAATTGCTTAGTAGCTTTTTTCTTTAAAAGTGTTATTTTATCATGATGTCCCTGAGAACTTTAGGGAGCTCATTTACCTTCACCATGATCATCAATTTGTTGCATGATTTGTTGTGTTTTATAATGACACCAACTGCTGTAACATATATTTGTTTTAATACAGTGTCTGGATCCTTCTTTTTAAAGTCAATGTGTTTTTTTTAGTTTGTTTATTTTTGCTATCTTGGCATTAATGCTTATTTGGTCAAGCACAAATTCAGGTGTGTACATTTTTAACTTAAAGTATATTAAACAACAAAAAACAAAAGTATCTGTATGCTTGTTTTCCACTCTCTTCCCTCTTTTCCTTCCTAGCTCCCTCCCTCCTCTCCTTTCAGAGCTGGATACTCCACAGAATCTTGCGCTTCTTATTTTAGAAAACTCAAGGCAGTCACTGAAACCATTGCGCAGTGGCCCTCATCTAGCCAAGTGATTGCATGAATGCTGCCACAACAATCTGATAAGGTGGTTCATCAAAACAAGCAGCATATTATTGGTTTGAAATATAATCAACAGTAACAGCTCTAAAAGGCCCCCACCTCCAGACCCTGAAATATTAGGTGGTTTTTGTGGTTTAATGTTGGTAATGGTTTATATTTGGTTATGAATTCCGTTGTCGCGAACAGGCTTTTGTTGTGTGCAGAAAAGCTGCAGTATTGTTTGAAACACTGGATGCATACTCATGACTAATTATTGAATTCCCGTTGCCTCTGTGTCACCAGGAAGAAGAGTATTTTTGTCTTTGTATGTATTTCTGGTGCATTGAATATTTGGTCGTGACGCAAATCCGCCTGGAAAGAGAAAGCTCCTACAGTGTACCAAACCCCTCCAGTGAAAATGTTATCTTGTTTGAATCTCTTGGCAAATCATATCAAGCCACACCGTATCTGATTGTGCTTTAGTGCTTTGTGTATGCTTGTGTGTCATCCGCAGCATTGATGTGGCTTTCATTCAAAATGCTTTGCTGTGGTTTGGACTGCATTCTTGAGGCTTGGTTTTATGAGCGTGGCTAACACCAATACTAGGAAGTGGAGGTGTCTGTCTATGCCCGGGAAAAGACCTGGACATTGGCCTGGACCCAGACCATGATTGGTGCTTTTTGTGTTCGTTCCACCTCATTCGTCGCATTCAGTGATGAAGATCATTTTATGACGGGCTGTTACAGCCTAGTAAAAGCACATTTTACCAGAACCACGCCTGTCAGAATCTCATAGTGGTGTAATCTGGGGTGTTTATTTGAACAGATTACACCTCAGATCATTGAATTCTGGATGAACATCTGAGGTGTTATTTAATGTTTTGCGGTGTCATTTAAGGTTGGAGTGGCGACAAGCAAGTAATTAGCATAACTAGCATGTTTGTGTGACACTGGTCTGGCCTGGTCTAACAGCTCTTGTGGCTTCAAAGGGCAGTTAATTAAGGCTGATTTGTCCATTTGTTGTCCAAAAAACTCATCTTGCAAGAGGAGAAAAACAACTCAGAAGCCAAAATACTGAGTCAAGACTTACCACAAACCACAGTGTGCTAGTGAAGGGTGATGAAATGTTCAATTTGATTATGAAGCAGCTGTGGGAAAACTACAATTTATCTAGATACTACCTGCTAACCTAAGCACGCCTTGGTTTATTTCTTTTATATATTACATTAGACTTTTTTGTAAAATTTGCTACGGCAAAAATGAAGTGGACCTATGGTGCAAAAGTATTTAACCCCTTTACAAGTCTTAACATTTGTCTGGGTTACGAATGACACTGCCACAGATTGTTCTAGCTGGTATTTTCGTTGCAAATCATAATGCTCTTGTAGTCAGAATATATTATTTGTCAGCAGATCGTTAAAAAAAATCAAAACAAAAAAAAAGCTGCTTGCAAACCCCTTCTGACTACAAGCTTACATTTAATCACAATTCTTCATTTTTACAGCTTTCCATCAGATTAATTGTTAACCAATGGTGCCAGTGAATTAAGTGACTTGTGTTGTGGTGTATTGTACAGAAAAGGTGAACAGTTTTTAATGATTCACAGGCCGGTTTTGGGCCTGTTGTGTCCTAGTTAGGTGATATCTTTCTTTGGTATAAACGTGGAGCATCCACAGCAGGATTGAATAATTATACAAACATAATTCAATTCATTTCAATTGCATTTTATTTATATAGTGTTTTTTACAACCAATATTGTCACAAAGCAAATTTACAGAATCCAGGTCCGAGCCCCTGGTGAGCAAACCGAGGGCAACAGAGGCGAGGAAAAACTCCCTAAAGCTGGAGGAAGAAACTTCGGGATGTTTATTCTATTTACAACTCTATAAAAATAAGGAACTCACACATTTTCAGTCAGACACTAATCACCTTAAGATAGGCTTAGCATAGCATGTTGCTAACTTGCTAACAAGGGTTGTTTCCAAGTGGAACTAGAAATTTGGTTCCACCTGACGTTCAGGATCCTACAACTGCATGTACAAAATCGTGATATTCGTACCATGACGATCCAGAATGAATATACATGCTGTTACACCCCTAGCAGTCTGTGAAATGTAGGTACATGCAGCAACAACAGTGAAGCTTAGCATGTTTCCCATTACAGTTAAATGACAGTAATTATAAGTAATGAAAATACAACAATATGTGTGAAAACTTGATCCTCTTTCCTCCTAGCACACATGACTACAACTTCTAGCATAGAGCTTTGGTACCCTGTGAGGTTACATTAGGAGACTGGGGTTATGTTAGGAGAGGTCTGAGGCCTGGTTTGGTCTTTAAGACCTCTTATCTCTGATCCTTCCAAAAAATCACTCATATTGTAGACGCCTAACACTATTTCAGTTTATCTATTTTAGTAATCTGCTTTGAAGGTTGTTGGCATTCTCATGTAAGGCACTAATATTTGATTTGTATCGAAGCAGAGATCATGTAGAGTTACTTTATTAGAAGATCACACTCTCTCCCAGGATGATTGCTATTTGTGGTGTGGTTAGGCTTTGAAGATACAAAGTACATTCATGTCTTGGAGCCATAGAACATTTATTTCTGCCTCCATAACATGTAACTATAATAACTGCTTTATGTCTTTAACAAACCTTGGTCTGATCATTTTTACTGCCCAGATGGATGATGCTCTGAAAAGTGTGGTGCCGGTTCTTGTCACCCACTGAACTGACCACAATAATTAAATGATCTAGCAAAGCCTAATAAATAAATTGTCCATCAGCAAGGGAAGTAGGGGATTATTGGGATTTTGCGAGTCTTTCTGTCTTCCAGGCACCTCTTTGGGTTCCCATAACCCTCTGATCTAGCAAATCTTTGACGAAAGCAGTGTACGAAGGCTTTAAATTTAGGCCTCCACATACTTCTGTCTCCCTGTGGACTGAGTTCTGAAGTGTCTCATTGAATTTTTAATGGAAACATGGTATTTAATGGAGTTTCTATAAAGAAGTCAATGAGACCTCCTCACTGTAAAGAGGTAAGGAATAAGCAGAACTGAAGAATGGTGAATCTGTCCTTCAACAACTGATAATACGCCTGCGGATGCACATACACACAGCTGTTTACATGATGGAAAAGAAAACGAGATTCAGCAGACCAGACCACCTTCGTCTGGCTTCATGGTCTGGTGCTAGTGCTCAAGGAGTCAGCATGGGCACTCTGACTGGTGTGCAGCCAAATACACAAGCTGCAATGCACTGTGTGTTCTGACACCTTTCCATCATAGCCAGCATGAACGTTTTCAGCAATTAGTGCTACATTAGTTCTTCTGTTGGATCAGACCAGATGGTCTAGCCTTCACACCTCATGTGCATCATTGTGCGTAGAGCACTTGTGGCCCTGTTGAAGCTTTATTGTCCTTTCATTTGCCCATTTGTCCTGTGTCCAATACATCAGCTGCCTAAAGTATCCCACCCATTGCCAGATGCCACTGTAACAAGATAATCAATGTTATTCTTTACGCTTCTCTGCAGTTTGGATGTTGTGACTGATTGTGACATATACTGTAAGTATTGGGACGCCTGACCATTACACCAACAGGGACTTTAATGACATTGCATTTAAATACATAGCACACTTTTTGTGCCTACATTAATGTCAGTGGAAGTTGAGTCAACATGACTAGGTGCTTGATTTTATTAATCTGTGGCAATGGGTATGATCAAAAAATCTGAATTCAATAATTGAGAGATGTGTCCTAAAATCAGGTACAACACAATGACACAGGAATTAGAGAAAAGGGCAAATAAATATGGTGACACACATTTCTTCAATTGCTCATATCATATTAAAATAGAGAGACCATGATGCACCAGCTTGAGACTTGGGGTGGAACAGACAGACAGAGCAATTATCAGTAGGTTCTCCTTGACAGAATAATAGAAAAAGGCTGTTGTAGCTCAGAATGTTTCTCCAGCATTGTTAGAGTTGAACTGAGGCAATCACAAGCTTTTTCAAGTAATGAGAAGTTTGCAGTGTGGCTATGGAACATGGTGTGCAGCTGCCAGTGGCCTCTGTAAATTGGAAAATGGCTTTGGGTTGTACTAATAGATCACAAGGTAAGCCTCATGTGACTTTACAGTTCAGTTCTGCTTAGCTAAACTGTGAGCACTATGAATACTGGTCCATAAGAGCTGTGTTAAATGGGACCAGTAATACCACATCCTGTTTGTTTGCTGTACAATGCGAAATTGAGAGTAGCAGTGAGTATAGTAGTACGTTTATGCAGTTTCAATCATTTCAAAAAGTCAAGAGTCCACTACTCCCCTCAGGCCATGGGAGAATGAAACTTGCAATGCTGGCCTGAGGCAGACCATTTTGGTAATTAGCGTTGACATTTATTGTCTATGATGAGAGCTGTATGACCAGAGCTTTCAGTCAAAGAACAAAAGACAACTATTTTCCTGTTGCCAGCAGAGACTCATGTGCCTTCCTGCACACTGACCCAACCAAAACACATGGATCTGATAGCACTTGCCGTTGACTGAGTTACATTCTCTGCACAGAGATAATGTGCATGTTCAAGAAAAACACCAAGTGAATGCTCTTGTCTTGTGCATTGTCACCAACAAGGCCATTGCCCTCATGTAGACAAACAGGGCAGTCGTCTAGGATGGTGACCAACCCCCAACCCCCCCCTAAAAAAATTATACCCTCATGTCCCATAACCCCTTTGGGCTTGAGTACAGTCAAAAATCTTATGTTAGTTACCTAACATCATCCCTCTGTCTACAAAATAATTGTGACTGAACTGAAACTTGTGGCCCAACGTTATCCTATATAAAATACGTTTTAGACTGTCCATTTGAAACACCTTTGACATTTTAGTGGAGTCATTTGAATTTAAATTGCGTGACTGCAGGAAAACTGGGCATTCTTTATAACAAAAGATATTGTACTGAATCTTTGCCAGTTGACATTCTTAAAATTAGTTTTGTATTGGAAGTTTGCATTGTGAAAAAAATTATACAGATATGCAAGAGACATTATAATCAGGGATTGACATAAGCGGTACGCAAGCAAGAATTGGCGTATGTGGTACGACAAATGCGCACCAGTTTTCAGTTTTCACTGCGCAAATGCATACCTAATTTGAGTAACTTCATACTGGATCTCTAAGTACCACCACTCAGTAAAAGAAAAATATGGTTTTAAAATATGGTTCCTGCTGGTCCACGGAGCCTCGCTTCTGCACCAATCAAAATTCAGTCAGAGCAAGTCTGATCTCAGCGCTCCTGTCACTGCGTGCCCCGCCACGCCCCCTCGACTTCACGCCCCGCCCCCTTGACTGCTGGGTTACAGTCCAGATCCAAGTTCTGTCTGTCGTGCTGTGAGGAAAATCCTGCCAGCGTGCCTTCCTCATTTTGACCAGTTAGTGGTGAGAAAGCAGATACACCCATCGTATATGAATGTTGATTTAAAATTTTTGGTGTCAAATAATCCCTGTGGGTGACAAGACCTGTAATTTTGGTTTAAAGTCAGTTTGCACATTCAGCACCATATGGCACTGTTCAAAAGTAGTTACAAGATAATATATCTATGCGCATGCGCGAACGGGGAGGGGGGGTGCACACATGATAAGGTGAATTTTTTAAATTTGGGTGTGTACCAATTCATTAATGCAGGTACTCATTACAGTACTACAGCAAAACAAATTATGTCAACCCCTGCACATAACCATCACTTTCACCATTTTAACCAACACCATCCACATAGTGATCATCACAATCCCTACAGTGACCATTACCATCCCCATAGTGACTATCACCATCCACATATTGATCATCAGCATCTCCATAGTGACCATCACCATCCCCATAGTGACCACCACCATCCACATAGTGACCACCACCATCCCCATAGTGACCACCACCATCCCCATAGTGACCACCACCATCCACAAAGTGAGCATCACCATCCACATAGTTAAATTCAATTCAATTTTATTTCTATAGCACTTTTAACAACAGTGTCTCAAAGCAGCTTCACAAAAATGAAAGAAAATTTTTGTGTATGAATGTGTATGAATGAAATGTCTCTGATGAGCAAGCCAAGGGTGACGGCAACAGTGGCAAGGAAAAACTCCCTAAAATGGCAATAGGAAGAAACCT
>JBBPCY010000032.1:19365198-19389062 GCA_037974405.1 Brachyalestes nurse | reverse complement strand
ATCATATTAGAATGTTGATTTAAAATGTTTGGTGTCAAATAATCCCTGTGGGTGACTAGACCTGTAATTTAATTTTGCACATTCAGCACCATTTGGCAGTGTTCAAAAGTAGTTAAAAGAAAATTCTTCTGATTCTGATTGATTCTGATATCTAGGGGGGGTGGGGGGGGGGGGGGCGTTTGTGCCAATTCAAAAATGTTGAATTTGGGTGCGTACCAATTAATTAATGTGTGTACTCATTGCAGTACTAGAGCAATAAAAATTATGTTAACCCCTGATTATAATGTTTTATACTTGCGTATTTTAGCATTAAAATTCTAAAATGTTCTGTTGTCTAAAATGTTTTTCATTGTTACAGCACACTCTACAGAAAAGATTTTACTGAACAGATTATTCAGATCTTATTTTTAGTATTGAATCAAGAGAACCCTATGCACTATAAAATGCTTTTTAAACTTTATTGTAATTCAACATAAATCAAGGTATGACCAATATTTTCTGAAGTATTCTCCAAGCTGTGATTCCATGCACTATATATCTAAATATTGTCATTAACACAAAATAATGTTTGAAAGTACATATAAAATTTAGATATTTAGAATCTGCAGGCTACAAGCTTTGTACAGTTCTCCTCCTTAAACAATAAACTGCTGTGTTTGTGCAGGGTCCTTTCTAAACTGTCCAGGACACTGGGCCTCCAGGATCAGATTTGGACACCCCAGGTTTAAGACAAGTTACACATGTCTTGTCTTGCCATAAAGAAGCTATCTGATACAGACGTCCTACAAGAATGTAAATTGGAGCCCTTTGGAGCGTCTGAATTCATCGCATTTTGGTGATTTGGAATTTTCAGAGGCAATCCAGGACTTCAAAGAACAACTGAAGAGGTATGGCAGCTCATATTTCTACATATGTGTGAAGTGTCATGTAATCACAATAAAGCAACAGCCATTAAATCTCTTAAAGACGTTGTAACTGACTCTATAAATCTTTTCTGAGTGTGAAACCCAATTCCATTGTAATTTATCTGATCCCCAGGACGCATTCCATATGTGATCTCAGTGGCCTTTAGTGTCACTTCAAGAAGCTTTGTAACCTCTGACATGGGGTTACCTCTCTGTTATGTCAGTTTACATTCTGCTAGCACTTGGTTTGACAGTCAGGTCAGATCAGGACTACCAGCGCCACCTCCACCCCCACACCCCACCCCCCACCCACATCTGTTCTCCTAGGAGCCTAGACTGCATCAGAGGGCAGGCATTGTACTTGGGGGGTCTGGTAGACTGAACAAGCTCCTGCTGAGAGATGGAATGGATTGGCATGTCGTCATTGTCTTCTACAGATGAGCTCCCACGAGCTCAGACAAGCTGAAACTAAAATCCATAGCAACATAAACAGCCTATTTTGAAGTTGTTGTCATATTTCCACCTATTCACCCTACATCAAATTAGCCCTGCTCAATCAGAAATCTTTATTGATCCCAGTAGTCACTGCACAGATACACAGAGACAAGAACAATATAAAATATAAAGTCTAAATAAATCAATTCTTCAGGAAAAAAAAAACTAAATATGAAATACACCATGCTATACACACAAATGCTGGGTATAAATACTATAGATAAGTAAATTAAGCTTAAGTAAAATTACTAATAACACACATGGTGGTTTGGATCATGTAATAAAGAAGCAGTGTAATACTGATTTTTGTAATGATATTCACATGGTGAAATTAGTGCACATAACGATAAATGATAAGATATAATTCGATATAACAAGATTTAACAAGATATTGAAGATAATGAAATTATTGAGCACCCAATTAGAAAACTGCATTGCGCATGCTAGACTATTGCACATAATAGAAAGATAATAATGTGCATAGAGATACACATAATGTTAATGATTTGATCCGGATAGGAAATTGGCACAACATAGTAGCATCAGCCTATTGGACAGGTTATTGTGTGGATGTGAAAAGGAGGGAGGTGTTGTAGAGTATGACAGTGGTCTAATGCTGAAGAAAAAAAATTAAAAAGCCTCATGTAATGATGACCAAGTATCGAATACAGTTTTTTTGGTTTTAATCAGGGCAATCAGTCCTAGATGATGGTCTTCACAGTGACATATTTGTAATTATTAACTCGGTAAGACGCATTACTTGCATTACCCTCACAGACGGCAAACCGTGGCTGTAAATTCCACAAAGACGGTCTAGCAGGGTTTACAGTTGTTTTGGCTTCTTTCATACAGAGTGTCCATTGTATTCTGGCCTCTCATCACATGATACCTGGTCACCCAGTCTTCATAAGAGTTATCTAGCAACCTCACAATGTCTTTTCACAATAGAACATTTGTGAAGCCCCGTGGCAGCTGCTTCTGTCCGGATGAAGATGAAATATGGAAGAACAGTCAAGTTAGAAAGCTAGTATGTGTACACCCATCCAGTTGATTAAAAGCATGTTCAACTGGAAAGGATAGTTTGACCTTTCTTGACACCCTGAACAAAAGTACATTTCTTCTTGTCTTAAGTGAAGAACCACTTTCGGCCTCAGCATCGGACCACTGAATCGTTTCAGATGGCATGACCATTCTATTCTGGTCCTCATGAAAAGGGAGAGACGTATGTGTAAAAGGAGTTTAGGCTAAAGCATCAGGCAGGGCCGGCATGTGACATCTTCTCATTCTAGAAAAAACATCACCCCTGCAAGATAGAGGGTTTAATACACAAATTACACTCCAAACTATATATGCATAGTCCAATAACCTGGTTGCAAATACAGTACTTTATACCAGTGCCAGGATTGTTGTAGGTGTTGGACAGACATCTTAGCCTTTGCTTCGGATAAGAAGCAATAAATACATAATAGGATCTTTTGGCACTAAAAGGATAGAAAAACAGAAGCTAAAGACATGCTTTAAAATGAAAAGCTTGTTGAAATAGCAACCTATTTTGATAGAAATTACTGTTTGAATGTTTGTGTTTATCTGCTCAAAGCGTCCTTCATGTTAATTTCCTGTAATAGGTTTAATGGGTAATGCATTCTTCCATGCTGTTTAATCCACATCCTACACTTGTTCTTTTGTAGCGTTCACTATTCTCTTCAAACTCAGGTATCTGATTATAAATCAGAAAGTTGAAGAGCCAGCACTTATCAGACATGTCTGCGCATGCCTAGTGACAGATTTTTATGGCAGGTTTTAGTGAAGGATGGGGCAGCCTGAAGAAACATTCCTCTGCCAATCACTGCAACATCAGAACAAGTAAGATTTATAGCCTAAGGTTTTTATTTCTGTGATGTTAGATATCTATATGTGTTGCGTATTTCAGAATATCTAGGTACATTTTGCTTACTCCAGTAGCAGATTTATTTTTTGGTTTTTTTGCTGTTATTTTGGCTAATATATGTTGCAATGATTAGAACTGCGCAGAATGAAAAGGTAGGGAGGGAGATAGATCAAGCTCAATTATCTTGTCATGGTGCTTTCAGCCTATGGGCAAATGTATATGTCTCTTTCTAAACGTGAAAACACGTCCCTCAGATGTTCGTCTGGGTTGCGAGTCATCACAGGAACAAGTTTGTTAGAGTAATGTCTCAGTAACTTTCTACACATATTTCTTTTCAGAGTGCTGCATGCTGGGATCCTTTAGTTTACTTCAGTTTGCTGGAAAGGTTTTGTTTAAGCAATGTTAAGCAACTGCTGCCTCTAATCCAGCTGGCTTATTACAATTCTATTTAATAATGATAGCTTTTTACATGTAGCCGGTTGGTGCCGACGAACCTTTTTTGCTCAATAAATGAAATGATCATTAACATATAATTACATCTTAGTATCATAATATCATGTTTCACTCTGTTAAATGCAGGTGAGGGTGAGGCTTAGAGACCCTCCTTGATACTGCGTCTCACTCAGAAATTAGTCACCGTATGGAAGATAAATATGTTATAATTTCTGATTTATCTTTAGCATAAGAACAATGTTTACAATTCTTTTATTTTAAATAGTTTCATTTGACAAGTTTCTGCCTGTGTATTTTTTCCTGTAGTATGTTTTTTAAGAAGTTTGAGCATGGTACTTCTACATAGTGGTCTCTCATGAACAGCTTAATTGAAAACTAGCTCATATTAAAGCTTAGAGGTTAGCAAAAGAAAAAGTAAACATTCGAATGGTGTTGGTATGAGATGGCACTCAAGGTTTCAGGATTGTAGCAGAAAAGAAGAGGTGGAGTCATTTAATTTCCAATCCATCCACTCCTTGGGTTCACATTTTTGCATCTTTTTTACCTAGGAGTTTTGTTCTTCTGTGTCTGCAGATCAGATGTTTAGAATGCAACACATGATTTCATGCATTCATAATGTAAAGGTCAGGTGCTCTCCTGATTCTCATCCATCCTTTCCTCACTTTTTACACTCTTGTAGTACACGCCTTTCTCCATTCTGTTGTACATAAAACGGTCTGGACAGTCATTCCTCTGGCTCTGTGTTACTGCTTGTCAAGGCATGGTCAGTTTCCAAGGACCCCAAATATGACGAGCGGAAAAAACAACGGAATCTAAACCAGATGTCCACTTCAGATGCCATATAATATAGATTTGGGTGTGTGTGCTTATACTACATTTTTTTACAGTTATACAGTGACATTCATGTTGGATCAGCTTACCTGGCCAGCCGGGACAGAAGGCCAGAAAGGAGTTAATCGTGGAAATCATGCAATCGTGGAAATCATGCAATTGTGGAAATCATGTTTAATGGTCGTAGTGCCAGACAAAAACCTTAGATAAACTTTGCTGTGACCTTGTGATGGAGTTCACTCGTTTAGCTTAACTGGGCTTGCTACAGCTTCTTTGGAACATGTTCTCTGTTTCAGATTTCTTACTGACGTAATAGATGGACCTTTGTGGTGCTGTCATGACAGATCACATCACACACCGGTGATTGGCATGGAAGGGAAATCCTTGGCCAGAATAATTCACTGGAGAATACTGAATCGTCTCCAGGCATAAAGTCCTACTCAACATTTACTAGAGTTCTTTCTTTTCTATTCGGGTCTAAACTACTTTTTCAAAATTTTGAAGAAACCTTGTACAATTCCATTCAGTTATTCAAAAATGACCTGTTGTCTGGTTGGCTGAATCAAGTTAATGCAAAAACTGACCTCTGAAGAAAAAAACCTTCTTTTTTTTGACCTGCAGCAGAAATCCAGAGAACTGTTTGCTATTGTATGTCAAGTAACGACAAGGCAGTTGATTGACACTGGCAATGTGTATTTCGCTGACTGACCTCCCTGGCTTAAGCCAACAGTTAGTCATTGTTTCACTCCTTTCCCATGTTCCATGTTGCAGGATCTTCTTTCTACACGAATTGCCCACCCCTTGTGACCACAAAACACTCTGAAAAATAAAGGTGCCAAAAAGGAACTGCTCTTTGGAGCAATGCCATAGAAGAACCACTAAAAGAATCTTTCAGTCGAGGGTTATTTAAAGATTTCTGAGAGATGATATATGTGAGTGAGAAGGACCTTGCTTATGTTTAATGAATGTCTACATAGTGTTAAGTTCTAACAATATTTTAAGAAGCTAGTAAATACCTAACCTGCCAGAAATACTAGAATAAATAAAACATATAAATGATCTGTATTGTAAGGATGCTTGAATGCTTGCATGCTCGTCTCTGTAATGAAATGTAAATGTAAATCACACAGCATAAACTAAATATAGTCAGAGGATTTTATTTCTAATTTTGTTTAATTTTGTTAACACTGAAAGCCAAGAATAGTTACGAATTCAAGGTGTGTGTCTCTACAAATCAATGTTTAGAAACATATTCATTCCCTTTTTGCTGTCAGATCTAGTTTGAACACAAACACTTACAGCTTGTAACAGCTGTGCAAATAACACATTTTTAGCCGGCTTTCTACACAATGTGGACAAAAGTATTAGGACACACCTGTTTTTCAGAGTTTGGGCTAGACCCCTTATTTCCAGTGAAGGCAATCTTAATGCTTCAGCATAATGAACTGGATCAACTGGAACGGAGATTGCGAGCCAGGCCTTCTCGTCCAACATCTGTGCCTGACTTCATAAATGCTCTACAGAATGAAAGGGCACAGATTCCACAGAAAATTCTCCAAAATCTTGTGGAGACTCTTTTAAGAAGAGTGGAAGCTGTTATAGCTGCAAAGGGGGAATCAGCTCCATATTAAAGTCTATGTATTTCAATGCAATATCATCCCTCTTGGTATAAAAAATACTTTTGTCCATATAATGTATATTTTAGGGTTAGATTTAGGATCAAGGTTGAGATTCTGGAATCTGCAAAGCACCCCAGTGGCCAAAAACTGTACCAAAATCAGAAAAGGTTTGCGGATCTGTACCATGCATCTACCTGCTTGACTCTTTATTCTTCATTCTCTGAGTGTGATCAGCATAATCACTCACCAAGATCCTGCATCTGGCCTTCTACTGCCTTGAGCTCAAGGCCTCAGGTTTGATCATTCCTAAAAGGTTTCATCAGGGGACCACTGCCTCTTTGCAGTTAAGCAGAGGAATCACAATAAGAAGCAGATGTCGCTTGACCTCCAACCTTTCATCCTGTAAAGCTTTTCTTATCTATCCGCAAAAATTTGATGTTGTAACCGTCTTGCTAGATTTCTTTTGTAAAAGTGCCATATCTTTTAATAAATGGCTTAAATCTCTCCCATCTGGACTCAACACATGAGTGTCTCAGCCAATTCATAAGTGGAGAGCAGATGTAACAAGCAGTGAAGCCTGATCTTGTTCATTTCATGATGTCGCACCGCAAAATATTTGACATACATATTCCTAGTTTATTTATGCATACTGAGGATAATGTTATAATTCTTTTGGATGTCTTTCAGGGATCTTCTTTCCTGCAGAATACCCTGAATAGAATCTTCTGATTAATGACAGGGATGTATTAAAACATTATTAAATCTCTTGTGACCTTTCTGTGTTTGACAGTTTATGCACATACATTCATTTTAAAGCATGGAATTGAACATTTCTATTGGATTTGTCTCCCAGTCGTGTTGAATAAAAATTCATAATGGTTATTGTTTTATGTTTGTGGAGTGGGTCTCTGGTTATTTGAATTGTAACTCTTAGGAAATTAAAAGCAACAAAGAAGTAATGCGTGTTTCTGGCTGGACTACATTTTGAAGGAGGCAGCCAGTCAGAATGAATGTCATTCTAAACGTCAGGTACATGTATCTAAAACAGTCTGTTTTATTATATTGGCTTGTTAAAATGCATTATGTAAGTGTAAGTGGGCAAAGCAAAAAATTACATACAAGAAAAATGTAGGATGTTGACCCATTAACCCTTGGAAATGCAAACTCTTTATATAGGTTTAGAAAGTTTGCAGAGACCATAAACATGTCCTAAAAACAAATTGGACTTGCACTTGGCATAAATACAAACTCATTTTATCCAGCTTTCCCTGCATTTTTCCATTCTGAAGAGGCTCTGTTTTGAGATTATAAGCTTAAGCACCGATGCTGGCCTGGCAGAAAATGTTTGATATGATATGAATTAGACAAAATTTGCTCCTGGCAACTTCATTGCTTAAACTGTTTAATGTCCTAGTTAATGTCTTCAGACGTTTGTCATTCTTCTTTAGCCTGTATTTGTCCCTGTTTTTATTCTTCCAGCCTCGTTGATTGTGAAAAGGTGGTTACTTTATATGAAGCAAGTTCTTGGGGAGGGGGGCTACGCCAGAGCCAGTGACAAAGAATGGCAGTGGACGTGATTGGCAACAATAACTATTGTTAGTTTCAGGATGTGGTTGTAGTTGTTGATGTCATTTGTGCAGCTGTGTAAGAATGACAACATTTGTATTCCATGTATGTAAAAGATGACATCGTATTAAGATCTCTGATGTTATCTCATGTGAACTTAATAATGAAAAGTCACTGAAATGGGGAAAAAAAGTAAGCAAACTTCCCCAAATCTGTCTTGATGCTGCATCAGATGATGGAATTGATTAATGTTGTCATGCTGTTATCACATGCTGTGCCACAAATGCTGAGCTTGTTACATGCATGGCAGCTTGTTTTCCTAATTTTCATATTAATAAAACTTCCTGGCATAGATTTCCCTTTCCTTTCCCGTCTTTCTCAGTCCTTTTGTCTGCCCTTGTTTTTTCACTTAGGTGTGGAGCTCCTCCTAGATAGCACAGTACAAAGGAAGTGCCCGCCTATCCTGATTCACACTCCTTTTGCTTTCATATTGTTGCCGGACTTGAAAATTGACCTTTTCGCCCCGCCTCCCACCCCCAATCACCCTAAGGCCTGTCCAAGTGTTTCTAAACAAATACCCCAAGATATGTACAGCTGCGCTGCTCCATGCTTGATGTTAGTACGGCCTAAGCATCCGGTTTCCCATGGCGCTTAGAGAGTTTTCCTATGGGTGGAGGCTGGCTCTTGTGCTGGGGCCCAAGGTGGTCTTTTAATAGAGTACCAAGTAGACAAAGCACCATAGATAAAACAATAGCAGTGCGGTTAAAACTGACAGGCTTTAGTAGCTCAGTATATATCCAAGGACCATGGTCAATTCAAAATTTCTCGAATTAGACTCATAGAAAATATTGACAGGTACAAATATTCAGCAGTTTATTGAGAAAGACACTACAGGTGAAAACACAATATGTTTTCACCAGTTGGTTACTCTTATTCTTACAGATAATTATTCTTCTGAGAAAAAAACAGACAAAACTAAACAAATAACTAGGCTTTGTATGCTGTTAGAGTTAAACTGTTTAGTTATCAAGTGAACTGTCAGCTCTTGACCTTGATGAGCTGGAAACAGGGAAAATGGCAAGAGTTAGGATCTGAGTGACAGATCTTGTAAAGTGTTACTGGTATGCAGTGGTTAATACCTACCAAAAGTGATTCGAGGTAGGACAACTGCTGAACTGGTGAAAGGGGCACTTGTACTCAAGATTCATTTTTTTAGGGGCGCGAGGGTTGGCTCTTTTGGTCCAGTGACACAGAACAATTGCTAAACAGTTAATGCTGGCTATGTTGAAAGGTGTCAGAACAAACCATCCACTGCCACATGCTGTAGGTTTGTGTAGCTGCAGACTAGTCATTGTGCCCATACTGATCCCTGGCCACCGCTGAAAGTCCCTACAATGAGCATGTGAGCATCAGAAGTGGACCATGGAGTAATGGAAGAAGGTAGCCTGGTCTGATGAATCAAGATTTCTATTATACCATGTGGACAGGTGTGTGTCTCACTTACCTTGGGAAGAGATGGCACCATGATGCAAGAAGTCAGGCCATTAGAGGCCATGTGATGCTCTGGGCAATATTCTGCTGGGAAACATTGGGTCTTAGCATTCATCTTAATGTTACTTTGACACATGCACAACTAAACATTGTTGCAGCCTAATTGTTCCCTAAAAACATTTTTCCCTAATGCCAGTGGCCTCTTTCAGCAGGGTAATGTGCGTTGCTACGCTGCAGAAATTGGTTTGGAACATGAGAAAGAGTTCAAAGTGCTGACCTGGATTGCAAATTCCCCAGATGTCAATTCACTCGATCATCTGTCGGATGTGCTGGACAAACTAGTCTGATCTTACTGGACTTAAAGGATCTGTGGCTAACACCTTGGCGCCAGATAATACAGCACACAATCAGAGGTCTTGTGGAGCTGTTTTGGAGGAATGAGGGGGATCTACCCAATATTAGGCAGGTTATTTTAATACTATGGCTGATCGGCTGTACATGTTTTAGTTAACACTTTATACAGTAAATATGTACTGAAGTAACCATAAAACATAAGCATAGCCAAAACATAAGCATAGCCCTAACCCTGGTCCAAAACCTAGCCTAAACTAAATTTTAACCCAACACTGTGGAGAATCAAAGTATAGTGGATACAAGCGGATACTTGAATTTCAGACATTCTACCCTACCTTCCTACCCTGAACCAGACAGTCCAAACCGGATCAGTGTTGTGCAACCTTGGACAGAGTTATGCTAAACTTTGTTTTATAGCACAAGCATCTTGAAGTTATAACAGACACATATCCATGTATGAGAGTCTGCAAAATAACTTTCTCTCTTAAGATGTCATAAACTATTATGTTGACATTCATATTAAGATATTTGATCCACATCTGTTAGCTTTCAGCATTTTTGTTGTAAGTGATGTGTCCAACTTGCTTCCTGGCCAGGTACAAAGTGTTAACATGGAAGACACTGAATAGGTGTCTCCAAGACTGAATTCAGATTAAGCTGGTGGTCTGTTCTAAATGTGGAATGGTTAGATGGATTGTAATGCCTAACTTCCTTATACATATGTAGATTATACAGCTTTAGACCAAGAAGCTGCATACTGAGGTTGATATGAAAACCTGGAATGTCTGAAATTATTCCTGGACTGTTGTGGACAGAATATAAAAGGAAGCATTACAGTTTATCTGAAGCTGTGATTCTCAACCCTGTAGCCTGGTCCTGGAGTAACCCCTGCAAACTGTGGTTTTCCCGCATAAACACATTGTGCTGAGAACAATGAAAACCTCAAATTGTGCAGGACAGGGTGCCTCCAGGACCAAGAAGGATATTAAGGGGTGAAAAAGTGTCACCCCTACTCTGTAAAGGTACTAGCAAAGAGTAGATCTTAATAATCACCCAAATAAACTTTTAAACATCTCTCAACCCGCTCACATTTAGATCCTCATCATATAGAAACTGTAGGAATTGACTATTTCAGTGACGAGTGCCTTCTAGTGTTAATGTTAAAATAAAGAAGCAAAAATTGAACACCAAAGAAAAGTAGATAGGGGAAATACTGATAAATGTAATTTTTAGCTAAACTATTCCTTTAATCTACTTCTTAAAAACTGTCTAGCGCTGCCTGTTTATTGACTTAGTTTACAACCCTGATTTGTTTTGTCTGGCAAAATACCGCTGTGGTAGTGAAAGTATTTGTTATGCCAGATGTTTACGTCTGTTTGTGTTTTTGGTACCCAGGTTCTCACACTGAACAGTGGTTTATTTTGAGACCCTCCAAGAGAATAGCAGCAAACTTTCCTCCAGCACAACGGACATTGACCTCAGCATAATGGATCATTTGTTTGCAAGGAAGAAGCCTAGCTTGACCAGGTTTACTCCTGCAGGCAGCAAACTTGTGGGATTGCAAGCTAAAAGAGACAATTGGAGCTTAAACCATACGATGAGAACCTTTAAAATGGCCAGTTCAGATTTTTAGGTTTAACGCAATCCTCAGTAAAGATGAGGTACGTGGGAATTGTGCACCATGCCAACATCCATCATTGTCTCCTGTACTTGTGTAGCATGTCTGAAATCGTAAAGCATGTCTGAAAAGGATATATGCCAATAAAACAATCACAAACACATGTTCTCTTGCTCCACTATAGGATGACTGGCTATTTGGGAGTATATTGCTTTTTAGTGCATGAGAATTTGTTTGCTAGCAACAAGGCGTTTGTGCTCCGAAATGTTTAGAAATTTAGACCTGAAAAACAAAAGGGTTTCTTAAGTATCAGTTTCTACATATCCTTACTTTGATATTAATATATCTGTATTTATTATTCATAGGCACACTGCAGAAGCAAAACATTTGGGCTGCTGTTCCACTTTGAAAGATGAGCAACTGTTCCGTTTGGCAGTATCAGAGGTTGGATTGGTTAAGTAGGAAAAGGCCAATGAAGCAGATTTTGATCTCGTCAGATGTGATATGGTATGATATACAGTAGAGTGAGAGGAGCTGGGGAATTGTGAATGCATGCTCATGTACAGTATTTCTTTCCAAAATGTCCAAGGAAATTCACAGACAGAAAAAAAAACATAATAGTCTGGTAAATGACACTATGCCATAGGTCACTATGTAATGCACTTACACTTCCCACGTACATCCCATGTCCCGAGTATTTATTAAAACCATGTGGCCGCTGGCAGTGTCCAATTACGTTTCAGTGTCAATTATATGCTTCATCCCACATGCATGCTTTTCTCTCTAATGATTTTTCGCAAGGGTTAGATAGAGTTCACGCATTTAATGGCATCGTGCTTAATTCAGCTGAGAAATCTTGAAATGTCCGAGGCTTTCCAACACGAACAGAATCCATGCAGGCGTCCCATGCGGTACATAGTTGTGGTCCAACATGAATTCACCTCAACAAAGGATTTCCTGAAAAATAGTGAATATTATTTTTAACTGAAACAGCCAAAAAACTGCTTTGCAGTGGAGAATATAACTGAAAAGAAGGAACAACTGGGTAGCTGACCCTGAACAAAATACCTGGATGTTGCATTGTTTTGCAAAAGAACAGTAGCCATAGATTGGCAGGGATTTGAACTCTCGATTTGAACCATAATGGTTTCTGTCTGAACATAAATGATTGCGCTGATCTCAGCTCTTGGCTGCTGCTTGCAATATTGTTCACTGTGCCATGCCAGACAGGGGGCTATTAACGATTATAAATCTTCAAATGCAGCTACATGCCGCCTGACTGTTGCAAGGTAAGGAAGCAACCAATCTGTCGCAGAAAGATGATTTTAATACAGAAAATGGTCAAATGGATTAAAAATACATTGACTGATTCATAATTAACCACTTAAAATTGCATCCTATGGCATAGTTTTCAGTGAGTGCACTTTTGTAGTGCAAAAAGGCTGAGATATTTTTAGGTTATATATGTTTGGGCTTGCCTTTCCTAGAAATTTAAAGAGGACAAAACAAAAAACATTTTAAAAAATGAACACAGGGAACTGGAGGGGACCTTTCTCTTAACAAACAAGTAAAAAAAAACCTGGAATTTTGGGATGAACATTAACTCACTACTAATCACAAATAATAGCAGGCAGCATGTGCACAAATTGGTCACACCTGTTCAGCCCCAAACCTAAATGGAGCTCACATTGTAGCCCTTACACAGCAGGTTTCTCTGTTTGCTGGATTCCCTTTCCATCCCGTGCCCTGTGAACGTTCTTGGCTGTGGATTGCTTTTGTAATTTGGACTTTGTAAATAAGCGAATAACCCCCACAGATTTGAAATCTTCATATAGGTGAAGAGATCGATCCTTAGATGTAGTATTGCGTTCAGTGTATTATTATAAGCTTTGCGGGGAAGCGCTCCAAACAGCTGTTTGCTGTTGAGGGCTCATGTTTTTCAACTGAACTTGTCCCTCATTCCTGTGCTCTCTTTCTCAATACCTGCATAAGCATCAGTTCCAGTCGTTTTTTCCCATGCTGTGAAATGACTGAACTGCAAAACTAGTAGTGAGGGAGAAAATACATCATCATCTAATTTTACTACATCCAGCAGGTTTATTTTATTAAAACAGATAAAAGAAGGACACCTTTTGGTTTAGTCTTTCATAATTGTTTCATGCAAGTTGACCCATTATATGTCAGTTTTCTGAACCTAAGGACACATTGTCTGTAAATATGGCCATAATATGTAGGCGTGATAGCTGGTGATGGAGGAAAAGGAATATGTAGGTGACTGTGGAAATCAAATCTTTTCTCACTCTGTGCTAAAGATCAAGGCGAGAAGGCTGTAGGAGCACGTTCCTCATGTAAAACACGTAGGCCAGTGCTATTGAAAACTGCTTTATGACCAGTGTAAATAAGGCGTGTCAAGTTAATTACATCAGGTGTCCAACATCTCATAGTGACAACACTAACTTTAAATTCTGATGAAAAAGGCACTACACAAGGTAGAAGCAGTCACACTGGATTAACAGTAAGTACATAATATATGAGTGATTTTAATATAAGATTGTGAATTAGCTATTGCTCATTGCTCAGGGTGCTTATAATTAGGACTTATTCAAGCTCTGAACGTGTGTAACCACAACAGAGGTGACTGCAACAAACAAAATAAGCATCTGTTGCATTTGAAGATTTTTCAATAGATATTTGAAGAAAAATTGCTGTGACATAAACAAAGTTGTGACAGGTTGTAATATGAATGGTTCTGAACTGTGCGTTTTATTTACTTACGTTTCTAATTACGAGGTTATGATGTGAACAAAGATATTGAGAGTGGACCAACGTGTTTTTTTGTAGAATCATTACTGACCCCGATTTCTTTACAGTAGTGGTGACAGGAATGAGTGGTCACAAAAAAACAAACATAGCCATTTTATTAACCATTTTATGTAAAAGATGAAGCTCAGAGGCATTACACTCTTTGAATATTGGGTTTCTATCACCACTATGAACAATCATATTCATTGTCATATTCCAGAACATTGACTGTCATATTCCATATCATATTGGATTGTTACATCAGACGCTGCTACACTGTACACGCTGCTTATTACCCTGGTCACTCTGTTAAAATACCCTAGGCACTGTTTTACATTACTTTTTACATTATTCTGATCACCCCGTTTATAGCACCCCTTTCACATTACTCTGTTCACTCTGTTTACATTACACTGTTCACATTACTCTGTTCACTCTGTTCACATTACTCTGTTTACATTACTCTGCTTGCATTGCTCTGGTTTACATTGCTGTGCTAATATGACGCAATGCACTTTAACATTCCATTTTCACATTGTGCACACTGCTGCTACATTTATACAAATACATATAAAAACCTCACATTTTATTAGCTCATTTAATCTCAAACTTGTGGCGCTCCTTGTTTAAGTTTTTACTTTTAGATTTGTGTTTTAGAACATTTCAGATCTTAATTGTACTTACACTTATATTTACTTGTACTCATTTCTTTACTTTTAGTGTGTTACAGAAAATTCCAGATTTTTAAAATGTAAATCTACTTATTGTTTATAATGTTTGCACGGTCAAAAAGGAGCGGTCCAGGATACATTTTACTGTGTGTTGTACTTGTACGACTATGCATGTGACAAATAAAATCTTGAATCTTGAAACTTGAATCTTTTTTAGAACAAAAAAATAATTTCACAGCAAACCACTCTGAAACTTAACCTTTATGGGTTTTTTTTTTAATTCAAATTTTTTTTGTTAATTCTGTCGAATTACCCTTCAACATCTCTGGTCTTAACAGTGCTTACGAATTTGTATGTTGATAGATGTGGAGTCTATGCATTCTATTCATCTCATAACCCTGGTAATATTGCCAGCAATCTGCATTGCTATGGTGTATTGATGTTTTAGAGGTCAAAGTGTCAGCGGACATGGAGGCAACCTATATCCATTCCCATGGTCATGCCTGCCACGTGGAGAAATAGAGATAAACCCTAACGCCTGTCTTGCCCAGGGCGTCATCTATCTATATTTAGTCGTCAGGCTATTTCAAGACGTCTTCTGTGGACTTCACACCCACACTCAAGCCCCGAGACAGGCCGCCTTTGTTGAAAACAGCCCCTTCTCATTTTAAAGCTATTTAGGAGTCATGTGCTGTTATTGGGCACTGTTTTCTTTATCTAAATTGTTGTGGAGCAAGCACATCCTAACCTATGGGGCGGTCACTTTCATATGCAATTCCATCCCAGCTGCAGCCGTTTTTGTTTTTCTCAAAAATGATACTTTTTATATATTGGCCTTTAGTCTCAGGGGAAATATCTTATTATAAAGAAAATACTGTGGCCATGAAATGGAATGCAATAGAATTCAGTTCTCTGGCAAAATACTCTTGAACCATTGGGTTAATATCTGAGAATAAGATCTCTAAAACATGCACAGTAGCCCGTGATCGTTGATTGTTCCTTGCCTCTGTTGTGAAGATATATACACATATATACTCTTTCAACAGTTTCCTTTGTTTTTATTATTGGCTACATTATAGATTAATATCGAAAACATCACCTACATCACCCACACACTATTGGCATTTTTTTAATCAGATTCATGGAGTATCGACCTGGAACACTATTTCATTAACAGGTGTTCTTCGACAAGAGTTCATTAGTGGAATTTCTTCACTTCTTAATGTGTTTGGGATCATCAGTTGTGATGGGGGTGTTGGTACACAGTTAGTAATCCTATTCCACTATGGTTCTACTCCACATTAAGAACCACTTAACTAAGTAAAAAGAAACAACAGTCCATCATTACCTTATTACAAAAAATATTTAACTATATTTGTTTAACTCTTTTTTTTCGTTTACTGCGTAATTCCATATCTTCCTTCATCATTTTGTTTGTTTTCAATATTAATCTACAATATAGAAAATAAGAAAAACAAAGAAAAAACATGGAATGAGAAGGTGTGACCCAACTTTTGACTGATAGTATGTATATATGTATACACACAAATATCTTACCAGTATGCAGAGGTGAGCAGTAGGCAGAGACCAAATTTCATATTAAAAAGAGCTTAATATGAAAAAAAGTATCAGGTGTCAAAAATGTCTGACTGAACTGCATTACAACTATTTGTATTCATTGTGTGTCAAGATAAGATTCTGAAGTGCTCTTCCTTCCTGTTTGTACTGGATTAGAATGCTAAATGTCAAAACACATAGTCTACTCTGATAACAGCAAGAAGGAATGGGAAAAAAACAATGAAGAACTACATTTAAATACATGTAAACTATTCTATTTAGACTTTCTAAGTACACATTTTTCTTTGTGTTTTTTTCAGTTATTATTATTATTGTTGTTGTTGTTGCTATAAAAAACAAACACGCACACACACACACACACACACACACATATGTATGTATGTGTGTGTGCGTGTGTGTGTGTGTGTGTGTGTGTGTGCGTGTTTGTTTTTATAGCAACAACAACTACACTGGAGTCTGAAGTGCTGGATTTGAGGGGTGTATAGTCCATTTTTGAGACTTTAGTGCTGGATTTCAGGGGTGTATTGTCAGTTCATGATTCTGGAGTGCTGGATTTGAGGGGTGTATGGTCAGTTTGTGATTCTGTAGTGCTAGATTTGAGGGGTGTATTGTCCGTTTATGATTCTGGAGTGCTAGATTTGAGGGGTGTATTGTCCGTTCATGATTCTGGAGTGGTGGATTTGAGGGGTGTATTGTCCGTTCATGATTCTGGAGTGGTGGATTTGAGGGGTGTACAGTAAAGCTCTGCTTATCGCGGGGTTTACGTTCCAAGAGCACTCACGTATAGTAAAACACCACAATGTTGGTTTTTCACTATACCGTATCCGCACTGTACAGCGTACCCTGAACTCCTGCAGTGCTAGAATGTAAAATACGAATTAACCCCTACAAACATGAGAACACTCGAGACGCACCGTGGAGGAAATTCTGGACTGCAGCTGTGAGGGATGTGTCAAAGAGCAGCAGCCATTCAGCAGCAATGAGAAATAAATAGCTACTTCCAAACCCCCCGCCTCTGAATACAGCAGCATTTCACCATCACAAGACGCGCTTTCTTTGTGTTCTCTGGACAGAACCAAAAAATGTATCATTATTTTTATATGGAAATGTAGCTGATATTTCTGTTACAAAATTAGTAAATTACAGTTATATTTCATGCATTTTTTATATATTTAAATGCGGAGGATATCTGCAGTTTCCGCCTTAGTGTGGGGGTTTCTGCAAGCAATTATTAGTTCGCGATAGACTGAAACTGCGAATGCTGAACCACGTATTATAATATAATATCAGTTTGTGAGACTGAAGTGCTGGATTTGAGGGGTATAATATCAGTTTGTGAGACTGAAGTGCTGGATTTGAGGGGTGTATTGTTGGCTGAGGATTTTGTTGCTAGCAGCAATGTAAAAAAGGCACTCTGTTTAGCAACTGCACCCGTATCAAAAGTGACAAACGGCTGCAGTGAGGGGTGACGAGGTGATGGTGTAAACTCTGGGAAGAGTCCTCAGCTCATTGGTGCTCAACGCCTGCGCGGGCTATAAAAGAGTTGCAGGGGCAGCGCGCATCTCTGACAGGAGGATGAGGGAGTGAGGAAAAACTCTCGTTCACACAAACACTGAACTTCCTAACATTAATTCAGACCTGTTTCTGCAGGTCAGGAGTCAGAACAACACAGCAGAACCCAAAGCTGGACTAATTGAGGGATTATCGGAAAAGAAGAAGTGGTGCAGAAGTTTGAAGTCGATCGAGGAGTGAAGGTAACTGTTACACTTATTCGACGGATGTCCCTCATAACAAACAGAACTTTTGCCTCGTTATTTAAGAAAAAAGGTTTAAATGCACGCTGAAGTGCACGCTATGTATATGCAGGACAGTTCTCGTTTTTTGTTGCTTTTTCGCGTATGGCGTTCTGCGTTACAGCACAGTATCTTCTCGATCATGCCGTTATCTTCTTGCACTATTCGCTACATAAAGATTTTAGCACTGTATGTGTCTCCTCTGAAACTTGAGTGTTTCCTCAAATTCTAAGTTGCTAAGTTGCTTTCATTAAAGTAATGTAAAGTAATATTACCAAAACAGTGAAAATCTTCACAGTTTATGTAACGTGGCTATAATTTCTATCTTGATTACTCTTTTTAAACTTTTATACTAGAATTGACCTATTATAATGTTTATTCAGTAGGCTTAGGGGTTGATTAACTGACTCCAACTGTGTGGATCCAACTGTTCGTCTATGTCTTTAGAGCGTCTGCTCCATGCAGATGGTGAACCTGTTAGTACTTTTGTTTAGGCTTTAGTACAAAGAAATACTCTCAGCATTTACTGTCACATCTCAGAAACAACCAACCACATCACTGCTTTCTTCTTGGCCTCCATGTGAATATGTGTGGTGTGATCGTAATGAGTATTGCAAAGATGAAGGTGAATGTTTCATTGCAGCCACTTTAAATTAGGTAATTAACAGGAGTGAGTTGAGACTGATGGCAAGCTTTCAGATTGTGGCAGCTGCCTTTTCTCTAGTTAAAGTTGACTGTTTTCACAGGGACTTATTCATCCCCCATGAGAAAACACTGTCTGTCCAAACACAGGCGTTATCAGGATCTTGAAACATTGCCCATCCATCAATTTGTTTTGATGCATTTTCTTGGGGAGGTGGAAGGGGGGGGGGGTGTACAGACGTAGTAATTTTGTTTGGGGCACTGATTTAGGTTTACTGGTCCGTATAAGCATGACAACAATCAGAGTTACACAAGAACAGATCCAGATTTTTTTTGAGATCCATAAACATTCATAAAACTTTGGGGGCTGTAGCTTCAGACAATCTGGTCTAACGACATCCCTGTCTCAATAGAAGGATTCAAAGTGCCCACCAATGCCCTGAGGCTGCTTTGGGATGGCTTGATGAATCAGTACTCACTAGTGTGGCAGCTGTTCTGTTGTGTTTCTTTCCAAAAGACTTTTGGGAAGAGCGCGTACCCTTCATATCTGCACAAAGTCATGACTGTTGGCCTCTGGCCTCCGTCTCAGTTGCCTGTCTTCATTTTCAGTGCCATTGTGTGACCGTTACATTGACTTCTTTGTATGACGTCGTCCCTCTGCTGATTTTGGTCTATCATCAAATTAGTACTATGGTCCTTACATGATGTACCCTCATTTTAAAAATACAACATTTTAAACTCAGTATGGATGAAAATAATTCCTTTCCGAATTGCATCCGAGGACTGCACAGCAGTGAAACTGCCAATATACAATGACAGAAAGACAGAACCATCACACAATATCATATTGGGATAAGAACACAGGCATGGCCAAATTCTCACAAAGCTCCTATTCTCAGCGTTGTTCAACAATTAGTAATTTGGCTTGCCAGTTTTCAAGTCCTGCCACATATGTTTTAGTGGTCAATCAATCAGGCTATTCATACTGAAGGGGGGCACTCATGACTTCTGATGCCCTTAGGACAAGAAAGAGAAAGGTCCTTTCTGTCTATGGTCACAGGCCAGTTCTCAAGTAGTAATATAATAATATTCAGCCCAGAGGGGGAGCTTTTATGAGGTTCGGCCTTATTGAGTACTGAAAAACTGTCGCACAATGACCTTCTAGCAGGGCTTACGCTGTCATTGTTTACAAGCTCACAACATAGTCAAAAATAGCATTGTAGGCCTGAAAATGAAATTAAATGAACTGTAGAGACGAATCTTTTATAAGTGTGCTCACATTAGAGCTACTGAACGAATTTCATTTAAAAAGCATCAGTTTAAATTTACCTTCTCAAACAGTTGCATGAAATGTTTTTCTCTTGCAGTAAGAATCGGAGTCTGATAGACACACCCCTTTATTATATCTTGAATGGTTTTATATTAGTATGCCAACATATGGTTCACTCTCCAGCCTGTACTGTACATATGTAGTATATAGTGACTGAATTTCAAAAAACCAGCCCTTTCTGAATTCATTCTTTATCACCATAGAAATGACATTTTAATGTATCCACCTGTTCTGATAACAGCATTTTAGCCCCACAAGTTCATACTGAATATTACAGTCACTGTAACAAAAACAGTGTAGATCTAAGGGATAAAGAAAGGCTTATATATCATGTAAAATAGGTAATGGTACATAAACAAAGGCACATCTTACAAGTGGAAATAAAAGTATAAGAATAACAAAAATAAGAGAATAAAATAAAATAAATAGAGTATAATAAAATGGAGAAGAAAGAAGGGTAAAAACTCGGATATGGACCCTCCTTTGTTTTTGTCTGTTTCAAAACCTCAAAAAATGTTGAGGTCCGTTTGTGGACTTTTTTAAAGTTGGACTTTTTCATCGATTTAAATGGCAGATTACACAATAGCAAATATAACTGAGAAAGCTAGATTAGACATGAACAAGTGTGAAAGATTGTGGTCCATTTGGATAGGACTTAGTTTTTGCTTTGAGGAACAGAGATGTGTGTTTTCATCCCATTGTGTGGCCTAGGCTGTACTGGATATGCCTTAGTGAGCTCCAGCTGAGAAGCGTCCAGCTACATGTAAGGCAGATGTGCTTGCAGAACACTGTGTGACCTCTCCCAGCAAAGACCTTGTCCTTTCTTTTTTAATCAGTGGTACAACATGTGTAAAGCCGTGAGTTGAACTGTAACACATTGTAGTTTTTGGCACAGGTTGGCTGTACAGTACCAAACCCCTCTTGGTGTTTTCCTTTATCTTAGGATGAAGGCCGTGGGTCTGGTGGTCCTAGTGCTGGCAGGCTGCTCCTGGGCTTCACGTTTCAGCCGGGACTCCACCCAAGTGAGCCTCAGCGACTCTTCCAAACAGGAGGTAGAGCGTGCAGGATGGAATACCTCCAACGCCGAGCGCCCTGTGCTGCGAAGCCCGCCTCGCGGTCCCTTCCCACCCCTTTGCACAAAACCCACCGAGATCAAAGACACCTTTAAGTACGTCAACACTGTCATATCCTGCGTGATTTTCATGGTGGGCATCATTGGAAACTCGACCTTGTTGCGTATCATATACAAAAACAAGTGCATGAGGAACAGGCCCAACGTGCTGATCGGCAGTTTGGCTTTGGGTGACCTGCTCTACATCCTCATCACCATCCCCATCAATGTTTATAAGGTAGGTGTCCTCAGGGTGCTGTGAGAGAAAAATAAATGCTGTTTAAAATAGTGCAGTCCAGTTTTAGCCACGCAGTGCTTAAATAAAATCACACGCAATGAGACGAGGACAAATTAAAATGAAGCTGTGATGAGCCAGCAGCCTCAGTCTAGAAAAAGGTGACTGTAATACGCTTAGAAAGAATTAGATTTAAGATGCAGCGCATTAAAAGGCAATTGTGCCGCTGTAGTAAATTCTTGGCTTATGACTTGTGATTTGGGCAGGGCATGCAGATGCAGGAATATCCACTACTACTAGAGCCAGAGACCATTCCAAGAATGACAGATTGGTCCATTGTGTGCTAGAAGGCTTAGTTCTGGGCACTAGCTTCAACTCCGGGAAGGGCGCTGACCTCATAGGCCAACCAGGCGATTTTCTTCACATGTGACCGACAAAGCCTCCCCAACATCCTTTAGAAAATTAAAGATACAGTCCAGTAAACTGTGAAATATCATGCCTGCATGGTGTTCCAAGCACTGCAGCTGAAGCCGAACAATTTTGATAGAGTATGAGTATTTGGGTAGATGACTTTCATTTGTAATAAAAGTTAATGAGAGGCTGAATTTGCTTTAAACTGTCACCCTCTTTAGCCTAGAATTGTTATGATTATGGGTGATCAGTTGAAGCAAACTCAGCTTTTCCATCAACTTACTTTATTTTAAAAATCAGTAGTAATTGAGTGCTATTCTCCTGCCTGTGCTGGTCCTACTTTGCTATATAGAAACATTAAGCGAACAGAAAAGTAGTAGTGTTTTGTTTAAAAGCCTCTGCCTGTTTTCACTGGCTGAACTGCTTCAGTACACACAGACCTCTGCCCTCGAATGCCTCCTGTCAAATCAAGCTCAGCAACGTGCATTTGGATACACAAATGTTTCTGCTGGTTTATTTGTACAATCTTTCATTTGAAACATTAACTTTACATCTACCCTTCGTTTGGCATGCCTGTTGAAATATCTTTTTTTCTTGCTTTGCTCCTTGATATTTGAAATGTTTAGACAGGGTGTCAGTTTTTTGACGTAGATAATCAACAGTCATAACATTTTCATGATGTCCAGTCACTAACAACTTTTAGTTACTGGCACATTTGTAGTGCAGCGTTACAATGTGGGCATGCTTGTGTTTTTTTTCTGAGCTAAAAGTCAAAAACAGATTTTGTTCTAACCTTTGAATGAAAATGGGAAATATTTGCATTGTATATAATATTTGCATTTATATATCAAAGTTAAAATGTTTTGTCTCTCCAGCTGCTGTCAGATGACTGGCCATTCGGTGTACACATCTGCAAGCTGGTGCCGTTTGTCCAGAAGACTTCAGTGGGCATCACAGTTCTTAGCTTGTGTGCCCTCAGTATTGACAGGTAAGTCAAAGAATATCACAAACCTCTTGCACACACAAATCTACTCATGGTATAATTTCCTTATTTTCATTTTATATTCTTTATATATTTTTTGTGCATGCTGCATCTTTTGTACCCCAGCTTTGAAGGTATTATCACTAACTGTAGCCCAGGACTATCAATAGTGTAAAACAACTCACAACTCTCAATATTACCTTTTTTTTTTTTCAAATTAAAATCAAATTAAAAATAGTAATTTAAGAAAATGAGAATTTCCTCTTTGCTTTAAATGTTTACCTTTAGCATCCCATTTGTAATGGTTTTTCATGAGAAGTTATTTTCATTATTAGAACCAAGTAGAAGTATGTTAATCTAACTTGGATCCTAAAGAGCTGGATTATGGCCTTTAGTCTGAAGTATCGCATTGATGCTGATATCATAACTCCTTTTATCATTCTTCACCACTGAGAAAGTAAACAAAAGAACCGTCAAATGAAAAGTTTATATATTTGATCACCTACCCAAGGACGTTTTTGTTGCACAAATTACATAAATAGATAAACATATCACTTACCACTGTTAGGATAACGATCAAAAATGTTCAAACATCTGGAAAAGTACCCTGCCAGGAAAATGATGCAAGTACATGTTGTTTTCAGGCACAGCGAAGAAGATGGTGTAGGGAGGCTGAGAACAAAAAAAACACAGTTTAATTACTGCACATATTTAGTTTGAACCTTGAGACCCTGAGGGTTCTATGCAATCATAAGATGCTCAGCAATCAACAGGCTCTTTGAAAGAGTCGCATGAAGCCAGCAACAAAAATAATCTTCTGGCGTGTCCCAAACATGGTTATCTGGACTTAAAATGTGTATTTATTTATCTATATATTTATTTATTTATACAAATGAAACCTAAGTAAATTTATAATGGAAGAGATAATGATTGATGATTAAAAATTACAGTACACGGAGCATTTAGGGGTGAGCAATATGGCAAAAATATATAAAAATTGAATAAAAAAATAAAAAAATAATTAATCGTTCTTTATGAATTGGTTTAGTGATTGTGGTTTCAATGATAACCAGAGTATATAAAGCAGTT
>JBBPCY010000032.1:19343288-19355512 GCA_037974405.1 Brachyalestes nurse | reverse complement strand
TTTTGGGGGGGGGGGTGGGTTTCTGATCTTCAATTTAAAAAAAAGGGCATATCAACTTGTAGATCAAGCCACACGTAGAAAAAGCCCTCCTGGCCAAAACGACCTGCGTGTTCTTTGATCCAAACGCTACAAACTATTCATTTGATTGTATCAGATTTCACCAGTGATTTTAATTATGGTTTTGAAATAATAATAATGTGTTTTTGTTTCTGATTCATACAGTCTCTTCCCTTTCAAAGACAGAGAGATAGGAGCCTGGTTTGCACTGGAACTATGAGGCTAATGTAACTAACAAGTACAGCTAATAGGTTATGCACCTAAATCATCACACATCACTTTCCTTAAACCATGTCGAGTCATCCGTTACATAAAACTGAATTTCTTATGTGGTTTCTGACACTGAACAACACACTGTTATCAATAAATATGCACAAAAATACAGGGTTGCTAGCTTGATGCTAGCTGTTTTAGTGATGTTTTTTAGCCACTATTAATGTATGACCATTAGACAGAAACTTCATAAGTAGGTCTATTTGTACTGACTTTTGGTTTGGAGAACGTGTGTGAGACAATTTATTCATGCAGCTTGCACCAGTGTTAAACTAACATAGCAAACCTTAGGGCTTGGCTGATCAACTACATTTGGGGTAAAAGGGTGTTCTCTTGATTAATGATTGATTACAATTTTCAGGGTAAGAGGGTGTTTGCATGATTTATTAAGTTATTATTTTTACATCACAATGCTCTTGAAGCTGGGTTCATTGTGTGAGAAGGCGCAGATAGACACTGTATGGACAGAAGTATTGGGACACACTTGTTTTTCAGGGTTTGGGCTAAGCCCCTTACTTCCAGTGAAGAGCTTAATCTTACTGCTTCAGCATACCAAGGCATTTTAGACAATGCCATGCTTTGTGGACACAGTTTAGGGAAGAACGTTTTCTATTCCGGCATGACTTTGATGGAGATGGCTTTGGTTTGGAAGGACTTGACTGGCCTTACAGTGCCCTGACCTCAACACTATTCAACACCTTTGGGACGACCTAGATCTTAGATTATGAGCCAGACCTCCCACATCAGTGCCTGACCTCAGAAATGCTCTACAGAATGAATGGGCACAAATACCCACAGAAACTCTACAAAATATGGTGGAAAGCCTTCCAAGAAGAGTGGAAGCTGTTACAGCTGCGAAGTGGGACCAACTCCATATTAAAGTCCACGGAACTGAATGCAATGTCATTAAAGTTGCTGTCCATACAGTCTGCTTTAAGATGATTCAGATGAATGAAAGCAACCATGGGCCGTTAAGGAGATGGTCAGCTGCTATATATGTACACAGGAAGGGTGGGAGAGCAGAAGAGTGAGAGAACCCTATTGATCATAACGGGGGAGATTTTGTTTTGTTTTGAACAGGAAGGATCTGTTGACACAGGACAGGAGGAGTGGTCCGCATTAAAAAACACTGCACGCGGATAAAAGAGGTGGATGAAGGGAGCCACTGATAAAAACTCCATTAGTGGAGAGGACACCTTGAAATGACTCATTGTAAAATCTTCTTATCATAGCAAACAGCAGCTGGTTTGATGTCTAACTGGGAAAATCAGACAGTCTGGGCTAAACTGAAATGTGTCTGGGTTTTCCTGACACATTTATTTCACTGATTTTTAAAGATGATTTTGGACCATGTTTTGGACCCACTCAAAAATCTAGAAGAAAAATCCTGATCTGATTCTCCTCATTTTAAAACATTTGTATTTTTTCATTTAGCAAACTTTTCCAATAAATAAATGTGTTAGGACATTACAATGATGCAATTATCAAAAGAAAACATCTTTCTTTCTCGAAACAGCAAATCATTTTGAATTAATGGTTATAATCAATGGTATGGCACTGTGAAGTCCACTTTAAACAACTTATTTCAGTGTAAAACAAAGAAAACATATGAAACGGCTGTTGTTAATGCAACTAAACCTTTCAAACAAACAATAAAATCTTTCAAATTCAGCTTAGTTGAAAGAAAACTTGGGTTTGCCTGAAATAAATAATCCTGTATCCTTTATTTTACATTTCAGAAGGGACTAGGTCTTTGAATTTTAGAACACTGAGGTTTATTCCTTTCTAAAAATAAACTTTTGTACACTTTTGTGCAAAGTGGATCCAGCTCCATATTAAAGTCTCTGTAAATGCAATGTCATTGAAGTCCCTGTTGGTAGAATAGTCCCAATACTTTTGTCCATTTAGTGTATTTATTGCTGTCTATCTCTGTTCTGCATTTTGCACATGTAACTTTCCGCTGCTATAATACATAATCTGTCATAATACTGTATTCATTCAGACTTGTACTGTTGCTATTGAATCTTGAATCTATTGTTGACTGCACTAAATGTCGTCATGTCTGGTTGTTTTATTGCTCTTGTATTTTTCTTGCACTTTCTTTTGCCCTGTCTACACTTGTAGTCTTGTGGTGTTCTGTTCTTGTGTTGCTCCATGGTCCTGGAACAACACTGTTTTGTTTCACTGTGTTCTGTACGCATACGGTTGAAATGACAACAAAACCTCCGTGACTTGACAGCGTTGAAGCTCCTAACCGGTGAAACACGCAGCCCTCCGGTGGCTATACAGTGAAACTGCAAGTGAATGAAAGTCTATTTCTCAGAACAAACTTAATTTAAACTGTGATTTAGTAAAAGCCAAAAAGAATAAAAATATCACTGATATCAGAAAATACCAGCAATACAGAGATACGTTGGAAAACATGAATAGCTCACTATGTAAAAAGCATATTTTCCTCATTTGACTTTGAACAGATAGCCTACGTTTTTGCTATCAGATTAGTTCAGTCCATGTATAAATGTTGTATTACAGCAGTGACAGCCTTGTCATGACATGGTCATTATTACCTTATAACAACTAATTATTTGCTGCTCTCTTTAGAAATACTTTCAGTTCTTTCTGGGAGTGTAGAAAAACTAGAACATTTCTGGGAGGATGCGCAAACTGCAATGGGGAGAATCATCTCTAAACTGATTCCAGTGGATCCTATAATATATATTTTTATGGACGAAAATAAATGGATGTCAGTCCTTCAACTGGACAAATGTTATAAAGGCTAAACAAGAAACATCTAAATGCATATGGGGTCTTATTTATGGTCTTTGTCAAAGATCTGATGATAATCCTGTTGACTGAAAAGTATAAAAGAGCAAATAAAAGTGATGTTCATGATCACAGAGACTGATGTGAGTGTGAAAAAACCTGGGAGGAATGTTCTTTTTTGTTGTTCTTGTCATTATTGTTGTTATTATTGTTATTGCCTATCTTTGTAATATTTAAAACTTAACAAATATATTGTTTTAAAAAAATAAATACTTTCACGTCAGTGTCTAAAGAGACAGTGGGGTTTTGCATGTCGCTGTATTGCATAAAAAATACAAATAAAAAATACAAATACGAAAAGAGACGTGGAATAACAGGCTCTAAACTGACTCTTCTGGGGGAGAAGATGTGTATTTAGAGATCTTACCATCTCCAGGACAGCCTTCTTCTCTCCATCTGCTCCAGCCATGCTTACGGTGTGAGACACACGTCGCTTAAAGATGACGTAGCGCGTGTGACGTGTTTTGTGTTTCTGGCTGAGAAATGAACGATAGAAGAAATATTTTTAAATGATTAGCGGTAAAATCAAAGCGGTTCTTTATAATTATATTACTTATCATTTTATTAGGTTATATATAAAGTATTTGGGAAGCCTGAAAATTCCACCAACAAAGACTTTAATGACACTGCATTCAAATACATGCAGCCCATGGTTGCTTTCATTCATCTGAATCATCTTAAAGCACACTGTATGGACAAAAGTATTGGGACGCCTCACTATTACAGCAACTTTAATGACATTGCATTCAGTTCCATAGATTTAATATGAAGTTGGTCCCTCTTTGCAGTTATGACAGCTTCCACTCTTCTTGGAAGGCTTTCCACAAGATTTTGGAGAGTTTCTGTGGGAATTTGTGCCCATTCATTCTGTAGAACATTTATGAACATGTCTTTATGGACCTTGCATTAATCTCAGTGGGGCAGTATTTGGCTAAAATACAAAAACTGTAAATTATTAACTAACACAAAGTGTTTGGAAGGTAGTGCGAATAGAAAAAGGCCTTACCTGTCTTTTCACCACAACAAAAAGAACCAGGATTTTTTTTTTGCCAGGCAATACTGGAGCTTTAACTGGGACAGGACGCTGTGGTCAGACAAAACAAAAACTGAGCTCTCTGACTCTAAACGCCCAGGTTGGGTGTGGTGTAGAAATAAACATGTCTTTAGAGAAAAGTACCTGACAACAATTGTTAAATATGGTGGAGGATCACTGATGCTGTGGGGCTGTTTCTCCTGCAGAGGCCCTGCAGTAGTGTTCACATTCAAGATATTTTGCATTCCAAGAAGAACCAGGTGATTTTAAATCAAATATGGCTGCCTCTAACAAGAAGCTAAACCTTGGTTGTGGTTGGATTATGTAAAGTGCACACTGAAACAAAAATGTTTAAATGAACACATAAGCCAGTGTTAATCCTGTCCATCCTGGTCCCCTTACCGCAGTATAACTGGAAACCAGTGCGTTGGGCCCAAGAGGAGAGTGCACTAGAGAAGAAGTCTGCATGGTATGAAGAGAGCATGTACTGAGAAATGGTCAGCATCCCAAGTCTAGTAATAAATTCCAAAAGAAGCTTTATGGCTGTTTGGGTAGCTTCAATTATGACATGTTTTTCAGAATAAAGTTTATTTTGTGATCACCTGTAATTTTTTTCATGTTTTTTCAGCCCATTTTTAATGAGCTTTAGTAATTTATGTATTATCTTTATATTTGAAGTGAAGACAGCAAAGGGGAATTTTCATCAGCCCTTTTTCACTCATAACAAAGGTGCCAGTAACCATGGAGGGCAGTGTATAGTCAGTATATGTCAGTGACGATTCCTTCGTTTTATGATTGCAAAATTATTTTTTTTAATGATGTCATTCGTTCATAGTACAAATACACTATATAGACAAAAGTATTGTGACGCCAGACCAAAACAGACTTTAATATGGAGCTGGTCCCGCTTTGCAGCTATAAAAGATTCCACTCTTCATGGACATCTTTCCACAAGATTTTGGAGTATTTCTTTGGGGAATTTTGATTCATTCATTCTGTAGAGCATTTATGAGGTCAGGCACTGATGTTCCAGTTCATCCCAAAAGGTGCTGGATGCGGTTGAGGTCAGGGCTCTGTGTGGGCCAATCAAGATTTTCCACACCGAACTCATCCAGCCATGTCTTTATGGAGCTTGCTTTGTACTGTGGGGCACAGTTATGCTGAAATAGAAAATGTTATCCCCCAAAGTGTGTCCACAAGCATAGCATCCAAAATGTCTTGGTATGCTAAAGCATTAAGATTAAGCCCTTCATTGGAAGTAAGGGGCCCAGCCCAAACACTGACAAACAAGTGTGTCCCAATACATTTGTGTATTTATATTTAGGCACAACGATTTTTAACCATCTAACTCTCCATAAGAAAGACAAAGCATATTTCATCAGTGTAGGTTTAAAGTACTGGAGGGCAATTGTTCTTTAATTATGTATTTATTTTGAATAAAAACTACACTGTGAGACTACAAATGTGAATGAAAACTGGGACTACAAGTGTGAATTGTTGTTAAACTACATTTGTGAATAAAACCTACACTGTGAGACTACAAGTGTGAATAAAAAACTACACTGTGGGAGTACAAGTGTATATAAAAACTACACCGTGGGACTACTAGTGTGTATAAAAACTGCAATGTGTAACTACAAATGTGAATGAAAACTACAATGTAGGACTACAAGTGTGAATAAAACTACAGTTCCCAGCAGCAGGGCGGGTGTTTACGGCCTCAGCTTGATGCGGAAAACTATCAGGATCAGTGTGTTTTTTTTTCATGACTGCAAGTCTGAGCTGTGTGGATGGACTCAAATGCGTGATTAACACGGTGGTGGGTATCTATTTATGTCAATATATCACTACATTTTTGCTTTTTGACAGAAAAACCTGGGTTTGACTTTGAAGTAGTAAATGCGTGATCAGTGTTTTCCACGAGTGCAGGTCTATTCTTTAGAAACGGTGAAACTTTTGCAACATTCTACCTCTCACACCCTTATTTTGTTTCATGTTTATGTCGTTAAGTATTTCTCTGGTGTTTGGACAGCTAGAAGGAGTAGACAGAGAATTTGTCTCTCGGGTTAATTAGAGAGCTGTTTTATGAGTGGAAGCCTTTATTGAAGCTTGCAGCTTCCAGAAGGTTTTGAAAGCTAACTTAGCTAGCTTAGCCAGCTACAGCTGTCTCTCCTCAGTCTTGTTTCATTTTCACATTGGCCTCTCAGAAACTGGCTTGACAGTTTGTCCATGAGAGTTTTATGCCATATAAACCTTAATTTGTGTTTGCAAGAAAAGAAATTCGCCTATTCTAGCTCTTAAATGCTTTATTTACAGTAGCTAAACCTGCTAGCTAATGTTTTGTGACTCAACAGTAAATTTTTACCAATAGTGTCATTCTGCAAGCCTGACACTATTACAGTGATTTTATCCAACATAACACTAATATTAGTTAATAATAACAACAACAACATAAAATTTGAATTTCAGATAACTGTTCTTAATCCTTGGCCTCAGTCTTGTAAAGCTAAACTGAAAGATATGGGTGAGTAGGTTGCAAAATAGGTTGCAAAACACGTGTGTGTGTGTGTATCATAGGACCCAGATAGGGGAACATAGGGGAACAATGCTTAACGATTGGGGGGGTCTGGGTGTTTCAATGACAATGCTGTATCTGGTGTTTTTTTTTTTGCTGTTTAATTTACTCTGATCTGATAGACTCCCTCAGTCTTTAACTGTTGTTGTCCACAGTACTTGCAGTCGTTCTCAGTCAGTAAATTGGACCTCATCTCCCCTCGTCCCTACTATGGCAATCCTTTTTGCTGTGGTGGCTCGTGGAACGACCATACTGGCCAAACATGCTTGGTGTGGTGGAAACTTCCTTGAGGTGACAGAGCAGATTTTGGCAAAGATCCCATCCGAAAACAACAAACTCACCTACTCTCATGGCAGGTAAGCTGAACAGGATTATTGGCATTTTATTTAATCTTTGCCCTCTCTCTTTGAATGATCTAGTAATTAAAGGTCTGGAATCAAATGTCTTCACGATAACACCTAGTAGTGCCAGACTATGCATTGTTGTTTGTGTTTGGTTGTCTTGATGTTTTGCTTTATTTTCATGGGGATTTTCTCCAAAGTCAACTTTGCTCAGTTGCTGATGTTGCTGTTCTTGATTTCAGCTATCTCTTCCACTATGTCTGCCATGACAGAATCATATATCTTTGTATCACAGACGATGTGAGTACAATACTTCCTGATTGATTTTTTTAAACATCCTGTTCATGCAGTTTAGTGAACTGTCAGGGAGGCATTTAATTTCGCCTGCAATTAAATAGATGCCATTCCACGTTGTGGATTTGTGTGCAGGACTTTGAGAGGTCGCGTGCATTTAACTTCCTCAATGAAGTAAAGAAACGCTTCCAGACCACCTATGGCTCCCGGGCTCAGACAGCTTTACCTTACGCCATGAACAGCGAGTTCTCCAGCACTCTCGCTGCACAAATGGTAAGTGGCACAAGAAGGCTCCAGTGAATTTGCATTTGATTTTCATAAAGGCAGTTCCAAGTAAATACAATGATGTTCTTGAGGATGGTTTTTTTTTTTATCAGAATGAAAACACAGCTTCCACTAATGCTGTAGATCAGAGGTGTTGTGTACAGCACATACCCTACTTAATCACACCCACAGAAGCTGGCTATTACCAGGTTGAATTGATACAGGTGTGTTTGATCAAGGAAATCGATAAACTGGATCAGAATTCTGTTCAATTTAGTTGTGGATAATCATCCCATGCAGGAGCTGGAGCTTACTGTAAGTTTTTCCCCCTCTTTTATAGAGTTTACAGAATATATTTGACTGCTTTGGTGAAGTGTCTGCACATTTATTGGCTAAAATTGAAGGCATCCATGCACATGCTTGGACCTGCAACCTTGTTCACTTTCCTTAAGGCCTCATTAAATGTGACAAATCTGCTTTTGATAAATCCAAGCCATATTTTCAAGTGTCTCAGCTGTTCTGTAGTTTCTCCCCACAGAAGCTGGAGATGGCAGGGGCATGTATGCACTTGTCAGAAACATTTCATGTTCCCTAAATAAACCTTCTTTGGTTACTTCTTAGGACCCTTCGCAGGAAAATATGTCCACTTTTAGAAGTACAATTTCCCATAAAATTCTGTAGACCTGTATACAACTTTGGCTTTACAATTTGTGAAGGATAAAAGTCTTTGTGATGCATCATTAACTTAAACAGGTCTTATGATATAAGGTTTTTGGGACCAGCCTGAGAAATGGAAAGTAGGTATTACATGAGAAGTGGGTCAGTCAGGCTTTAGGATTATAAGGGCCCCTTTTCACCAGGAGGAGTGGCCTGTTATTCTGGTGCAGTCTCATGATGTGCGAATGAATGGGTTGTTACTTATTAAGCGTACAACTTCAAATCCTACAACAGTTTTGGCCCCAGGCTTTAAAGAAGCAGTGAGTGTGACTGGAACAGTCAGGGTCGTAACAGTATTGTAAATTAAGAGTTAATTGTGGAAAATGATTGCTTATGTTCAGTAGTAATAATGATAATAATAATAATAATAATAGTTGTAATAATTAGCAAAAGAAGAATTAGAGGTTGTCGCAGTGTATAGACTGAAAGGAAGGCCGGATCGAATATAAAGATTCTATATTGATTTCCAGGAGCTAAAAATTCCAGCAATCTGATAATAATGGCAAATGTAATCAGCAGTGGACAAAGTAGACGAATCCTGTGCTTGAGAGGAAGTATTGGTACCTGTGTTTTGATTTATATAATTTTACTTGGAAGGATTTGTGTAAAGTGTCCATTTGTCATACGTGAACACACCACAACACAGCACACAGTGTGAACAGCAGTGTGAAAGTCCTTTTTTCCTTCTACTTGAATTATAGTACAAAAGTCTTTGCTTTTACCTAAAAGTAAATTCTAGCTGTTAAAATAATTATTTTAATTTTAGTTATGACGTGCAGGTATTAAAAACACGTTTCAAATGGAAGGAACCGATAAATGTTTCTTTTTATTAAAAATGGCAACAAGTTACAAATTGGTATTTCAATTAATAATGCAATAAATCAGTTTCCGCAGGTGAAATGTTTAAATAACAGTGCTTGACGTGCAGCTTGTGCAATTTGAAAACGCACCTTTGATATAAAAACAATGAATCATTCAGCCTTAAAACCATCTTCTGAATTTCCACCCTCTTGGTTACTGTTGCAGTGTCTGACAGCTATTGAGTGCACCATGACAATAATGACACTAAATGCTTTAAAATTCTTGGTCCATTGGCTCAGTACATCCAGAGTCTTGGAGAGATGCAGACAAGTCTGTATTTGGTGAGATGTAGACAGTCTGTATTTGAAGACTACATGCAAAATGTGATCTCTTGGCATTCTAAGAATATGACAAGGATAAATATAGAAGTTAGACATACAGATAAATACAGTTAACAAGGGAGAAGTCTTATAACACAACAGTTACATAACTTAGCCAAGTAACTTAGACATGATGTGCCTTTCCTGTTTCGTTTTAAGGCCAGCCTGCCCTTCCGTTTTACACACCTTTTCTTTTGTGTTCAGCTTAGGAAATGGGTCGGTTTCGATTCCTTCCCCTAAGATTTCAGCAGAAAAGTCTTATGGCATGTTGTTCAATTTTGAAAATAGGATGTTGTTCAGTTCTGATCAGGTCTAGTCCCTAAAATGCAATAGCACAGCCTCACTTTAAACCTAAAAAAGTAAGTATCCCCAGTCAGCTTAATATTTTGAGTTATTTAAAGTTTAAATAAAAACTGAACAATTGTGAAACAACTGATAATTGAGAATATGAAAGAAATCTGACGTGTTGAGCTGTCCAAAGTCGGTGCATTTGCAGCAGCTCAAAAGATGCACTGGCTGATTTAACATGAAGCACATACTAGCTTTCACCTTCCCAGTCCTGGTGATATTATGTGACTAGGGGAATACTAGCTAGTGGGTGGAACTGGAGACAACGCCAACTGAGAGCTAGTCTTGTGAAGTAGCTACTGCTAACATGGGACAGTGTCACATGTTCTCAAATTTCTTTCATTCAAGTAAAAAGCAAAAACTTATATTATGTTAGTGTAAAGTGTAAAATAGTGGTTGTATAATAATTGTTTTCTGTCATTATGGTGGACTTCCATCAATTGGACCTGGTATCATTACCCCCCCCCAGTTGGACTTCAGAGAGACATAGATCCAAATAGAAAAAAGGGGAGGAGGGGGGATTTTTTGTTACATTAGACTGCTTATGAATTTTGCCATGTGTCTACTATCAGTTCCTTATGTTGTTGTGGAGACAGATTTGGGAATATTTTAGGCAAGACTACTGAAGACTAGGCCTTCTCTTGGGCTACTTAATAATGACAATATATTCACTTTGTGACAATATTATATAATAAATATTATAAAATAGCCTTATCAATGAATCATGTCTCTATGGATGCACACACTTTCTCTTTTAGTCTACACAAAAGCTGAGGTTAGATTCACACTAAAATATACATTTACAAATGTGACAAAATACCCCAAAACCCTTAAAAACACAACAGTGTCCAGCAAGCGATAGAAATTGTTCAAATGTGAGTAAAATTAATCAAGTTTCAAAGTTTGTTACAAAGAAGCTCCAGAGGCTGCAGTCGAACAAGTGTCTGGTGCATCGGCTGACAGTAGCGCAAACTTACTGTGTGGGGTGCCAGACAACAATATTTTAATGCTGTCAGGTCATCAGAGGTGTATGTGTAAAGAAAGGGTAGTATTTTTTGTGTATTCATCTTTTTTTCCTTTAATCCCTGAACATTTAAACAGATTATCTGTGTTTTGTCAGCAGGATGTGACCTGCTGATGCAGGGTAAACTGTGGAACTGTAAAGAGTTGTCAGTTGGATACAGTGTTTACATTAATATTTATTGCAATCTCATTGTAGAAACACCACTCGGACCCGAGAGGCTCAGATCGATTGACAGAGACACAAATGCAGGTGGATGACTTGAAAGGCATCATGGTCCGGAATATCGGTATGAGTTTTTATTCAATCCAAAATCATCTTAGAGTACCCACTGATACATAGAAATGTCCTGTGTATGATGTGTGAATGCTTTTCTCATTGCAGATCTGGTGGCACAGAGAGGGGAGAAGCTGGAACTTCTCATTGACAAGACTGAGAACTTGGTGGATTCAGTAAGTGTCTCTTTAGACACGCGTGTATTGGCATTTTGTTGTAACTGAATAGCAGTCTAAGTGTATTTCTTGGTCTTTTTTTTTTCTTTCAAAACAGTCAGTCACCTTCAAAACAACAAGCCGCAATCTTGCTCGTGCCATGTGTATGAAGAACCTCAAATTAACACTCATCGTTATACTGGTTTCACTTGTAAGTACACAACAATGCAGTGGGTAGCCACTTTTTTATGCGGGACTATTTCATTTGGTATCACTGTTTTCCTCAACCATTCTCAACCCCTCCCTGCACATTAGTTGCACATTAGTGGATTAGTAATTTGCGTGTCAGTCAAATTTAGGTCTGCAACTATCGAATATTTTTGGAATTGAGTATTCTATCGATTTTTTTTTTTTTCAACGATTAATAGAGTAATCGGAAAAAATCCTACTTTTGTGTTTTTAAACAACTATATCAATATAATCAATATTAATATGTGTTATGCAACATGAAAGGCCTCTTAAAATAAGCATGTTCTTTCCAAACTGTGTTATTAGCCAGAAACCTCCCCCATTGTTCTGTACGGAGTGGGAAAAAAAAACAATTGCCCTGCTGTGGGGGTTCTACACCTGGAGTCGGGGGCAAGCTGTCTTCCCCTGTCTTCCCCAACTCTGAAACCTTCTCCGTCAGATACATAACTAATGTACACTTCACACAAGTAAAATGTACGCTAGTACTAGTGACGGAGAGAGGGGCTGAGCTAAACATGCCACACTCAGTGCAGAGAAGGCGCTCGCCAAACTCCATACTGAAACGTCTCTCATCTGTGGGCTGATGACGTTGTAGACCGATGGAAATAGTTTAATAA
>JBBPCY010000032.1:19326624-19343188 GCA_037974405.1 Brachyalestes nurse | reverse complement strand
ACAGTACAAACACGCTAGCACTGGCGGCTACACTGCCTTACTCAGTGTAAAATGGTCCCACCCAGACATTTTCTGCCTTTTACGCACACCAGGATCTTCATTTTCTGCCATTTCAATGAGCAAAATAAACATGGCGTCTTAAATATTTGAAATTAACGTCAGTTACAACAGTCTGTGTAAAACAATCATACCGGAGCTGTGCAGTAGTCTACAAAGCGGGAGTGATACGATAGCAGAGACATTTGAAATAGATGGACTTTGGTGACGTAATTTAAAGGAAGCCTTGAGGCAAATTTTTTGTAATCGAATTATTCGAGTTACTCGAATAATCGTTTCAGCCCTAGTCAAATTGCCCCTTTCTGTCAGTGTTGGTGGTTGTTGCCACATTAAATTGGAGTTGCTCATATTTAAAAAAAAAAAACTGTGTAAAACAGAATTTTGGGATGTAAATAGTCACTGTTGTTGGATGCTATTGATTGTTTTCTTTACAGTGGTGGTGGTGGGGAAACCAGGGTTGCACATGTTTTTTCTATCTAAATGCACATGTTTTTTCTATCCAAATGACTCTATTCTGCATGTGTTCTTAGGCCAAAACTTTATTTCATGACTATTGTACATTATAAGGGATAAACATAAATTGGGTGACCGTTTTTGGCACATGAACAGTAATACAGTAATCCCTCGCTTTTTGTGGAAGTTACGTTCCAAGAGCACCCATGTATAATGGAAAAACCGCGCTGTTGTGTTTTGGTAATAAAAATGTCTGTTTTTATAGTGCAAACCCTAAATATTCCCCTAAACATGCTCCCAGAACACTTTAATTTCATTTTAAACTCAGTTTAATGCATTACCTTTAAAGAAAATGTGAAGGTAAACCCGTATTCGCCTCTTTTCATGGTAAACCCGTCTTTTAATTTAAATTCCCCACTGAGATATGCAACTGGGAAGGTTGCGTGACAAAAGTATTGGGACAACCGGTTTTCGGAGAATAAAACCTGATATACTCTATCTAAAAATACAAATGAAGGCTCATTGGAAAGGTCTCCTGGAGATCTACTAAACTGTGGAGCTTGAAGTGTCTGAGTGCTTTCCCCGCCGAGATATGCAACTGTTGTGGGACAAAAGTATTGGGACACCGAGTCGAGGTGAACGGGTCCCCTTGCGTGAAAACATCCAGAAAAAATATATTTATTGCCACAAAAAAGCAAAAAAAGTCGGAGGATATTTGCAGTATCCACATTATTGTGGGGATTTCCGCGTAAAACTGGGGGATTACTGTATACTATTTCAAGGGAAAAAAATACAAGGAAATGGTCTAATTTTTGGTACTTTTTGGTACTTTTTCTTTTTTGGTTTTCAGGTAGTTCTGTACATCATAGTGTCTGCAGCCTGCGGAGGCCTCAGCTGGCCCAGCTGCCGGAAGAAGTAGGAGGGGAAGCTGGAGCTGAGCTCCAGACAGAACCCCTCCCGCCTCGCTTTCTAGCCTGGAAGGGAAACAAACCACTTTCTCAAGACAGCCACACCACTTGAACTCACCCATCCCTTTATCAGGCATTCCTGACCTGTCCTCTGTCTAGCCTCCTCCTCATAACGGTGACTGTAGCCTTACAGATAGAGGAATCAGGACAGCCTGGATGTCTTTTCCACACATGTCCTCCATCCTGAGATTCCTCTGCTCTTCAGATACATATAGCAGTATGTTTCTTAGATCAAAGCAGACCTGATCTTGATCCTGCCCTAGTTAATTTTCTTCACCCCATTGTTGTGATGCAGTTGTGCTTTGAAAAAGTAGAAGTATGAAGATCTGATGAGTCTGATAGCTACATACGGTAAAGTTCCAACATGAGATCTATGTGGACAAGGGGCATTTCCATGCTCATACAGGTGAGGTGAACAGTTGAATGCATTACGATCACTATTACTGGTCAGTAACTCCAGAATGACCCGAATCATCCTAAAGTGAATATGGGGGCATATAATTCAAAAATTTCCCTTAGTTAAAAATTGATTGACATCGGTGGTATTAAATGTAATGTTAAGAACTAACAATGTACAGTAATCAATATTAGTATGTGTCTATGAATGTGTGAAGCTCACATTTACAAGTTTACACTTCCGACTTTCTGTGGAGGAGAAATGACCAATGCCCAATGCAAATCTCTAATATACAGTTGGAGTGGTATAAGTACCTCGACCAACTATCAGCCTAATAAAAGCATCTCATTTTACTCACACATATTGGTTTGATGTGTGTAGAGGCTCTTAAATATTGAGATGCCACAGTTTCAATAGTGTGCTTAAGAACATCATATTCGTTATAGACATTTATTGTCTATAGTGACGGTGGCTTTATTGGAATATTGACCTTAATTGGTCTGCTGTGAGTTTGCCAAAAGAACTAGATTTTTGCATGAAGTTTGAGAGAATCACTTAAGGCTTACCTGTCCTAGAGATGATGCATAGAGCTTGGTTATCCTTTTCTTCCTAGTAGTTTTGACATATATTCAGTAAATGACACCACACTTCCCAAAGCGTTTCTATTAAGTTTATATAACAATATATTTGCCAGTGTTCCACTATGTACATGCCTTGACTCATATTGAGCTCAACTGCTAATGCAGGTGTACAGTAATGAGAGTAGTATTGCAGAAGAAGTGTGAGGCATGAAAGAATGATGTGCACTAGTGAGCGACAGGAGATGGTGCATCTCTGTGGTTGATTTCTACATAGTCTGTTACCTTGATCAGTCGATTAATTTTTTTTTTTTTCTCAAAAATGCACTTTTTACATATGTTTGCTTCCTGCCATAATGTCAGTAATCGTGTAATTATTTAATTACTCAGATTTAAGAAAATAAAGTCATATGAAACTCTTAACATTTTTGCATTATGTCGAAATAATAATATTAAAGGTCTTATCATACAGTAAAATAATAAGAAATGGGAAATGGACAGAGTGTGCTAACCTGGGTGCTATACTTGATACACAATTTTTTGTGGATACACAAAAAATTGCGTGCTACAGTAGCTGTGAATCAAATAAAAATGGTTAGTTTGACCATTTGGCTATGTTACATTTTGTTGAACAATAATTCTTTAAGTATTACTACAATGTATCTGTGCTCATTTAATGGGCTCCACTATGAATTTAGGCACATTTTGTAGTTCACTGTCTAGGCGAATCCATCTGTTTCTAACCCAAGTCATCATTTTTCTTAACACAGCATTGACACTCGAGTGGAATGTGTGTGTGCTGAAGTGAAATTGACCATTCTGTGACCACGAATAGCATGAAATTCTTCCTTTGCATTTAAGCAGCGGGCAGCCAGGAACACAGCGCCTGGGGAGTAGTGTGTGGAAACGATACCTCAGTGGTGTTTAGCAGTTTTGGGATTCGAACCCACGACTTCCTGATCGCAGGGCGAACGCCCTAACCACTAGCAAAACAGTTTCCACTCTGTTAGACACATCTCACCTCTTAGTCCATCTTGCTGCTGGAGTTTTTTTTTTTAAATACCTCTGCGTCACTGAGACCACCAACCAAAATATCCAACCAGAAATGTCCTGTGGCCAGAAACTGACCACTGTTGAAGGATTAGAGCAGGGATGCCCAACGATTAAACTATGCTGGATGCTGGCCACCCAAGACCAGAGTTGGGCACCTCTGGATTAGAGGAGGGCAACATCAACTGTGGGGCATGAGATTAGAACTTTACAAGATGGACTAAAAGGTGAGATGTGTCTAACAGAGTGGAATCTCTTTAAAAGCTCCAGCAGCACCGCTGTTTGTGATCCATTCCAAACTGAACACTCTTGTGGTTAAGCTGAGATGTCTTGCACTTCCAGAAAAACGATATGTTCCTTTTAAATTTGAGTTCCACAAGGGACAAAAACAATAAATACATCATGTCTCATTCACAAAAAAATGGCTTTAGGGATCCAGAAGTGGAGTCAGCTGTTTTAAGACACAATCAGTGCCGACGTTCGCTGAATTGCGCACACAGAGCCATGTAACTAAAAAGTGCTGATAGGTGGGAAAGCACTGACAATAGAACAAACTGTCCTGGAGCAATCGCACAAAAGGTGTCAGAAAGGGCAGAATAAAGCTCCCAGTAGTGGAAATGATATCTCTGTAGTGATTAAACTGAAACTGAACACCTTTAGGATGAGCTAGATTTGCTGTTTACAAGATAGAATGCAATGCTCCAACACTGAAGCCCTCCAGAATAGTACAGACAGTTGCTGCTGCAAAGGGGGACTAACCCTCCACTAAAACCCTTGTTTTAGTAGAAATGCCGAGCAGATGTCTAAGTACTTTTGGACACATTATGTATCTCCCAGTCACTTTTTGGTTCACAATAAGATTTTTTGAAAAATCTGAACAGTGCTATTACAGTTTATTTTATCAGAATACATTCAGATTTAAATACAAACTCATCTTAACATTTGTAATGGTTTGTAGTTCTCAAGCGATTTTACCACAAAGAAGTTTCAAATAATGCTTTCAAGTAGGCCTACTTCAGCATTCTTCTCGAATCAAGTAATCCAGTGATCAAGTAATGTCTGAACACCATTAGTGCCTGGTGTGGTCCAGCTGGAAATACTGTTAGGGAACCTTCTATGTAAAGCCTGTAATTTAAAAAGTGAGTTCATACTGTGGATGTAGCCAGGATTCTAAAACGTTTCATAACTGGGCAAAGCAAGGCAGCAGGAAATTATTGTTGGATTATTTTATCTAGCATGTTTTATTATAGTCTTATAATAGACCCCTCATTTTTTGTCACAACTGTTTATACGCTGATCCAATAGTTATGTTTTCCAAATTATAAAACTATTTGGGAAATGTTAGCTATTTGCCCTCTTCAACCTGGGAATCAGATACAGTACATTTGAAGACTGTCCAGTCCAGACAACCAAATCGCGTAATGCATGTTGGATTACTTTCGATGTTACTGACAGTCTTTTATGGCTTTTCAAGTCAATCTTCTTCAGAAGACTTATTCTGCATCAGTCTGAGAAGACAGAAATGGAAAAAATAAATATTTTTGTAAACATTTAAAATCATCCATTTTTTTCCCATTCAAAGATCTGGAATGAGAATAAGGACATACCTTTAACTCCAAGTCTGACTTTTTCTGAGCTTTACTGGTTTCTCTTTTTCTCGGGCCAGTTTTGACTTTGTCCCCTTGAACGGTAGATGATAAAGCACTATTTAGGTTATACAAAAACGATCATTACTGTATGCTGTACATTACTAAACTGTACTGTACTGTTCTCACCATAGTCATTCAGAGTGATGTGGCTCTCCGGATCCTGTGGGCTGTCTGGCTGAGGCTCGTCAGATTTTTTGTAGTAGTAATCCTCGTCTGCAGGACCAAATCGCTGATGAAAAACATATTAACATGTCACATATTAACTTTTGTTGAAACTGAATAACTGGGCTACGACCCTCAGTCTTTCATACTGAGATGTCAGTTTATTAGGGACACCTATCTTGTACCTAGAGTCAGATTTGATCTGGTACACCTACCATATGGGTGCACTTCGTAGGTCTACAGTTACTGACTGTAATCAAACTATTGCAGCACAATTTGTCAGTGTTCGACACATACTATAGATTAGCTTTCATCAGCTGTCTTTATGATGCATTTTTTGTCCATTGGTTGTAAAAGCATACTTCAACATTGGAAAATGCTATCTAAAAAAATAATACTGATGACAATTTTTTCAAATAAAAAAATTTCATTTAATTGTTCCAAATAGCCTTAATCCCTTATAATACAGTATGTGTAAATTTATTCCCACATATATTCGTGTATAGATAAAATTCCACTGATAAAATCAAACATGCAGTGCATGCACAGTTATAAAGCAATTACTCTTAATAGTCTTAAGATCATTTTACTTATGAATAGATTCAGTGCTTTGAACAATGATCTAAATTGATTGTCTAACAAAGAAAAGGTGACTTTTATTATTCTCACATATGAATGTGCAGTTATTAGCCAACTAATATAAATTATTTTTATTTACTTGACAGAAAACAAAAAGCAAATGTAAAGCATATAACAAAAAGCAAATAACATTTTGGCCTTTCAAAGTTGCAGACTTTACAGAATGGTGTTGGCTTCTTTAGGTACCACTTTTTGAAGACTGTAGTTTTAAGAATTGATTTTCATACCATCTACAACCCAAAAAAGCTCATTGTCCCCCTGCTTGCTGGTGCCTAACTCAAAATTGTGCTCTTGTCTGTTAGTAATCCATCATGGACCTACCCATCTGATCCACTACTCTCATCACTCCTATCTATTAGGAAAATCTCAGGAAAATCAGTGTTGAAATATTTCTGGGCCCAATTGTGATCCTATAGCTTTTTAAAATTCTTCTCTAGTCTTTTGCCGTCAATTAGTGACTTTTTGACAGCCCTCCTGCTTATTATTAACAAACAACTTGATTGGGTCTTAATAGCTGGGCAATATCAAGAGTGTTGCCTCATTTTGATAGAAATGTTATGGCTGTTGTCTATTCAGTATCAGTTCAATCCAATGACTAGGGTTAGGAACCACTGGCCTAATAATTCAACACATCTCAATATCCCACCTACTTTCATTTTAAGCCACACCCTCTCTCTATTCACCTGAAGGTGATATACTCCATGATTACTTGGACTGATGTAATTAGTTTTGCATGTGTTACTTAATTATTATGTACTTATAACTTACATGCAGTTATATTCATGTCATTATTGTTACAAGATTTTACCTTATCAGGCCACATAAAACTGATGAAGAGGATGATAGGAAGGCCTACAGTGAAGACATACACGCCCCACAGCCAGGGACGCTTCACTGTGGCAAACAGTAACCGCTCCAGAAGTCCTGGCTGGAAGAAAACCATACAAAATGTATGAGTAAGTCTGCCGAGAAGGTCCATTTCCCCTGGGAAGGAGTCACACTCAGGATAAATGGAGGGTTAAATCAATAAGTAACATCTATAATGGTCTAAAGATTGACCTGCTTTACAGCGAGTAACCAGAGAATTCTTACTGCCTGTCTCTGTCCCCAGGTGTCTGCTGTCCACTGTTTGGCCACCTCTAGATTGTCACACAGCAAAATATTGTCAAACATCACATCTCCAGTGAGCGACCACAGTTCGAAGCCTACTGCGCCTATAGGACTCATTCTGAAGGGCTGGCGGTCCTCAAAGTAAGCTGGGTTAGGGATCATCCGAGGCTGCCACTTCCCCTAACACACAGAGATGCAAGTATGAGCTATGAAAAGTGGTTTCACAATTATCTAACGTGCAATTTAATTTTCGCTTTACCCTAAATGCAGTCAATCAGCCAACATATGTTTGGTATCTGTAGGTTCTTTAGTTTTGCACTGGAGCTATGTAGTTATGTAGCTAACAATGAACAGATATTTAAAGTCACCAGATAGCACCGTAACACAACAGTATCAACACTCTGTTATCCATAAAAGTAATCAAAAGTCCTGATAAAATTTTGGCTTTAAGATGGTTGTTAATACTCTTTTTACTATGTTGCACATTTAATCCTATGCAACATATTTTGGCAGTTTTGTAGATAACACTACATCATAATATTATTTAAAAAAATAGGCAAATGTTTTTGTGATTACTTAAGACGGGGATTTAGTGATTTAGGCATGCCATTAAGCTTTAATCTTCCTTTACTTAGCAGTCTTATGGCTTTAAATCTCACCGAAAATAGCTTCTGGTTGTTATGGGCGATAAACCATACTTGGGGTATGGGAAAATATGTCAATTAGATTTATTTTTATCTAAACCACGACATTCAGAACAAACATTAGACATAGCTTCCTATTAATCCCCCAGACTTGTGACTGATTAACAAGCTTATTAAGTAAGCAGTGTGAGTCTACCTGGTAATTGGGGTTGTCGATCAGAGGGGCTTTCCATTTCCCCTTGTATGCTGGGTTAGGCACCATGGGGGGCTTCCAAGGACCACAGCCTGCAGCCTCTGCACAGGCAGGGTTATCAGTTAGAGGGGCCTCCCACTCACCATCCATCTCCACAGACCTGTTTAACCAGCGGCATGCAGAACACAGTCATATTCACACATTCACAGATTCAGACATCCGCACAATAATCTGTGCAAAAACCTGATGCCACTTTGTTGAGTCATTTTTAATGGGTTTAAATAATTATCATTATTATGTGCATTATTATCATATTATTATGTCAGTAGTCTATCACATGCGATATCGTGTAACTTTCTTATCAGGTGCTAAAACATGTTACTTATATATTAGTAATCTCCGCTATGTGAAATAGTGTTCCCCCAAGAAGGCGCAGTTAGAACCTAATTCACAGAAACCGCAAATATCCTCCACATTTTTTTGTTGCTTTTCTCATGCCAGTATACTTTTTCATGCACTTGTGCTAAATTATTAAGAAAAGTATAATTGACTCATTTTGTAACATAAATATTAATGTAAATTCAGCTATATTTCCACATAAATTATAACTGTATGCATTTTTAAGTACTGTCAAAAGAACACAAAGCAGCCGTTTATGAAAACGCATCTTGGGATGGTGAAATACCCCGGTACTCAGAGGCGGGTGGTTTGAAAGTAGCCAATCCAAAAGCATTATTCATTTCTCCTTGCTGCTGATTGGCTGACTGTAACATACTCCTAACCAACATTTCTGTTACTAGTAATTCACTTAACTGTGAGCCACTTATCTATAGTATCACATTACAGTCAATTCATTTGACACTTTTATCCAAAGCAACTTACAATACAAGGAAACAATGAATACACTCAGAGACTTTGACGATATTCCCTCTTTAACTCTGCCCTCAGAGTAGCTGAGTGTGCATGTTCATTCTGGGCATAGTAAAATCGATCAGTGTATGGAATTGAAGGCTTCTATGTGCTGCTGTGTTTTCTACAAAAATAAGAAAGCGGCAGAATGCTGGAATCCTGAATTCTATTGCTGGATGCAGTGTGATAGTTTCTGAGTGAGTGTGTGCACACATTCAGATCGCTGGTTTGTTTCATTCGGGTAATAATAAAAGGCATTTATTTTCTTGCCCGCATCACCACTTTGTGAATTTGACTCATTTTCAGAAATTATGTTATAAATGGAGAAGAGGAGGCCAAAAGGAAAAAATAGGTTCTTTTTGGCTTCTTTATTAAAATGTCAAAGAAGGAAGTCAAGTGTCAAAGAAGAGCTAACCAAAAAAAATCCAAATGTAACATAATCTAAAAGTGACAGAAAGCTTAGCATTAGACTTAAGCCATCCTGAATCCATAGGAGGAATGAAAGGAAATGCTTGATCTTTGTTTTTTTCAATTACCTTTTCTTTTATGATATTTTATTACTATTTTTTATTCATATGCTGTTTTCAAAATGCTAACCATCCTGCAGTGTATCAGCACAGCCACACTGTACAGAAAGCATTTGGGGAGGGAGGGGGGGTGGTAGTCATGTGTACAAAGGCTGTAACACACCAGTCATGTGGAGGCAGAGCTTCTGGGTCTGGAACAAAAGGCTCTTCCTCTTCTATCCAGCCTGGTGGTCTCTGCGCTGCGGGGTCAGCAATGAGCCGAGGGGCATCCTCGTCCCTTCACACACAGATAACCAAAGATTAAATTCCTTTCTTTTTATCAATACCTTTGATAAAAAGTGTACAGAGCTGTTATGTACACAGTCAGTGGGCTGATTTTATAGGATCTCTGTAGTACCTTGGTGCCATACAGTGGCGATTTAAAGTCACAAAGTAAAGATCAGAGAGTTGCTAAATTACTTCATAACTTTAGATCATATGCACACCCCATTTGTGTATCCAGTGCATTTCAAAAACTAGTTCTGAATCACACTAAAACAGTGAAATCGAATTAAATCAAATCCAATCAGGGAAATATAAGTCACATGTGAAGTGAAAGTGAACTGGTGGCCTAGTGGTTAGGGAGTTGCCCCTGCAATAGGAAGGTTGTAGGTTTAAAACCCAGTACTGTCAATGGCACCACTGAGGAATGCATGTGTAATGTAAGTTCCTCGCACAATGCTCCCCAGGCGTCATCGCCGCCTGCCCACTGCTTCACTTGGTGAATGGGTTAAATGCAGAGCACACATTTCACGGTGTGTGGTGCGTTCATGTGTGCCAAATGGTTCACTTTCACTTCATGTTAAAGTTAAAAATGAAAATGAGGAACAGACTTAAATATAACATTTTTTGCATATTATAGTGCATACATGTAAGTTTATAACATAACATCATGGCTTGTGGTAAATATAAAATTGTTTTTGCAAATAAATAGTAATTCGGCATTCAAATCTGGAAGTACAGTTTTACAGAGGATATGTACTCATTTTCACATAGAAAATCAATAAAACGTTACTTGACCAGGGCTGCCTCAACTTTTGCATGTGACTGTATACTGAATTGTTTCCCAAAGACGCATGACTGAATCTGGGAGGTTTACACCTCTATTGCAGATGGTCAAGGGCATTCAGAGTGGTTTGATGTGAAATGTGTCGTTCTGCAGAACTGCACACAGGGTTGATGAGAGGAACTAGACGTGTAATGCTTAAAGCTATTGTCCACAAAACAGATATGAATATGCTATTTGATGCCTGAGAAATAGTTTAGGAAGAAGGTTTTGGCCTATAATATAATTCATGGTGGAGAAAAATAATACCCAAAGGCAGCTTATTTTTGGATTTACCAATATTTACCAGTATACCAAAATATGTTATTTTGGGCAGCTGGATGACCTAGTGGTTAGGGTGTTGGACCTGCAATCAGAAGGTTGTGGGTTTAAATCCCAACTGGTTGTGTCTCCACTGTTACCCTTGAGCAAGGTACCATCCCCACACACTGTTCCCCGGGCGCCCCTCACTGGTGGAAGCCCCCCGCTTCACTTGGTTAAATGCAGAGAAAGAATTTCACGTTGTTCACACTGTGCGCTGTGCTGTGGTGTGCACGCATGACCATAACGGTTAATAAATAAATTAAATAAATAAATAAATGAAATGGCTATATTTGCATTGTAAACAATATACCTGGTTTCTTTAAAGGAATCTGAGTTGGTACATTTCTCTAAAAACGCACACTTTTCCCACATCAAAACGCTGAAAAAAGTCTTTGGAGAATTGCATATCACGGTGTCATTTGTCATGCATTTGAATCTAAATGCAACACTAGATTTTCAGTAATCGGGTAGAACACTCCACCTTGAAACATACCAGTCATGAGGTTTTGTTACTGTAGAGTCAGGAATTTGACGTCTGTCGTCCCAGTCAGCGGGTTTTGTGTCTTTGGGATCCTCTATCTCATGAGGAGGCACTACTGGTGGATCCATGTCCTCTAGTAGACTACCCTTCGTGACGAGTACTTGGTCAATGAGAATTTCAAAGGTGTTGTCTGGATATAAGTCTGAAAAACAGGGATGTTCCAGAAAGTGAATGAGAAAAACTACGTTCAAATTTGATTTGAATGTAAATTATTCTGTGAGTGGAGCTGGTAAAGGTATGAATAACAAAGGACCTTAGCTTCACTCAAACACCACATATCCACCATGTAGAGGAATACTCCAGGGTTTTTCAACCTAATGTGTGAATACCAAATCATTTTGATGTTTTTTCCTGTACTTGAAAATCATTTGACTCAGAAGACACTTGTAATGAAAGTGTCTTTCCAATACTTGTTTGGCTTGGACCTCTCTTTTCCACTCTCCTCTTCAGCCTACCCCACAGGTTTTAGGTCAGGGGGATATGTCGAAACCTTGATTCTGTACTCACTGAATCATGTTTCTGTAGACATTTGTTTTGGATCTTTGTTTTGCTAGAAGATTTAGCCACAACCCATCCAGCCAGCTTTTTATTTAAAATGTTCTGTTTCTTTATGATGTCCATGATATGCTATTTTGACAAAAGTATTGGGACCCACCTGTTTCTCCGGGTTTGGGCTAGGCCCCTTACTTCCAGTGAAGGCAATCTTAATGCTTCAGCAGACCAAGACGTTTTGAACAACGCCATGCTTCCAACTTTGTGGACACAATTTGGGGAAGAACTTGTTCTATTCCTGCATGACTGTGCCCCAGTGCACAAAGCAAGGTCCGTAAAGACATGGTTGCATGGGCATCAGAACCATTATATTAAAAATACTCTAAAAAATGAGTTCCAGAACCAGTTCTAGTCCCAGTGTTGTCATCAACTTTCAGGCGATTTTGTTTGATGTTGGTTGAAATCAAAGGCTTTTTAGGGCTCTGTACTGCCCTAGAAGTGGCCAAGTTTTGGAGACTTGCTGATCATTTTCTGCAAATCTATGATCCCACAACGACTTTACGCCACTCTAACCATCCTCCTTACTGTGCATGGAGGCAAAAAACAGGCTTCCACTCAGGTTCACTGCAGATCTTGTTGTTTTAAACTTCTTGATCATTGTTCTAATGATGAATATGGGCATTTTCACATGTGTAACAATTTTTACAGCCATTATCTGATTTAAGAAGGTCAACACATTTGTCTCATTCCATTTCCACATTCTCTAATCTTGCCCATGTTGATGAATAACTAAAGGAATTTGGCCTTTGTGTCACGTACTATTTATATCCCAGTGAAAGAGGAAGTCATGACTGACAACTTAGTTCCTCATTTGAGTGGATTTTAAAAAGTGAGATATTAATGAAAACTGGCTGGAAAATGTTGGAGTATTCCTAAGTGGTCTGATTTTGTGGTCTTGTTATTGCAGTCTTGTTAAAACTCACTGAGAGTGTAGAGGTGAGGATTGCGATCTGTAAAGTAGTCACTCAGGTCAGCCTCAGGCTGGCGAGCGTGTTTCTCCTCATATGTCCCAGTCAGAGGATTCCGGTGGCGGAAGATGAAATGCACCTTGTAAGTACTGCCGCACTTGTCTGGACCAAACATGATGGAGTATGGGGCCCCATCATTGAACTGACTCTATAGTGATTTCCAAAAAAAAACAAAAACATGTCATGATATGTTAGTGTGCGTCAATGGCAGGTGATTTTTGTCAACAACTGGAATCCTTCAAATTTAAAGGAAAAATAAAAAAACTAAAATATAGACCATTTCCCTCTTACCCCAAAAGTCAAGCCAAGATTAAAGTCTGGCTCTTTACTTTTGGACTGGAACTACAACAACTAATGCATCTAGTAATGGAAGCTTACACTATATGGACAAAAGTATGGGGAGTTTTTCGGTTTTTTTTGGGCTAGGCCCCTTACGTCCAGTAAAGGGAAGGGATAAGTGGAAGCTGCAAAAGGGGATTAACTCCATATTAAAATCTGTGCATTTGAATGTAATGTCATTAAAGTCCCTGTTGGTGTAATGACCAGGCATCCAAATACTTTATCCATGTAGTGTACATTGCAGTTAACTAGTTAAAAGGCCCATCTCATGGAATACTGATTTTGTTTAGTACGTAAACACTGTTTACATTGTTAAACACAACATTCAGTTCCGAATCTATTCGGTGCGTATATGTAAAACAGCCACTTTTGAATTCACTGGTTTCATTATGTCACAGTAAATATGCAACTTTTGCATATTTCCATCCACCCATACATTCTGAACTTATAAGGAATTTGTGAACTTTTAAGGAATGCTCTTTTGATACGTAATACACGGTAGCCAATCAGAACAGAGCTCCTTTACATATTTTAGTCTTAAAGGAACAGCAACACAAACAGTCTCTTGCAATATGAGAGATTTGAAAATGGTAATTTTAAAATGACCCCCACACAAACCCACATAAATAGAAATCCTACCAAACGGAGATCATCTGAATGAGAGAGTAACTTTATGTAGGCACCACCACAGTCAATACCCTTTTGGAAGAGAACCTCATACCTAAAGAGAATTCACAGTTTCATATTTAATTGTGAATTAATAAATGTTGGGATGTACTTAATGTAGATGACTGAATGAAGTGTCTTACTGTAGGCAGAGGGGTCTGTCTGTGAAGTGAAACACTGTGCGTAGGTATGCGGCGATAGCATGATGGCGCCCTGGAGATTTAAGCACAAGACCCTTGTTCCCTGGTAACACTTGGTTCTTAGGCTCCTCTACAGTCCACGCTCCTAAAGGGAAATACGACAGCGGCACCACTCCTTTAGCTTCAAATGCAGACACGCAGAGTGATGAAATGATGGCTGTAATTGTTGCACAATTCTGCATGAGCTATTATATGGACAAAAGTATTGGGATGCCTGACCATTACATCAACAGGGACTTTAATGACATTGCATTCAAATACATAGACTTTAATATGGAGCTGGTCCCCCCCTTTGCAGCTATAATAGCTTCCACTCTTCTTGGAAGGCTTTCCACAAGATGTTTCTGTGGGAATTTGTGCCCATTCATTCTGTAGAGCATTTATGAGGTCAGGCACTGATGCTGGACGAGAAGGTCTGGATCACAATCTCCATTCCAGTTCATCCCAAATGTGGTTGAGGTCAGGGCTCCATGCGGCCCAGTCAAGTTCCTCCTCACCGAACTCCTTCAACCATGTCTTTATGGAACTTGTGCACTGGGGCACAGTCATGCTGGAATAGAAATGCTTTTTCCTCAAACTGGAAACCAAAATGGCTTTGTCCAAAATGGCTTGGTATGCTGAAGTATTAAGATTACCCTTCACCGGAAGTAAGGGGCCAAGCCCAAACCCTGAAAAACAGGTGTGTCCCAATACTTTTGTCCATATAGTGTATTTCTAAAAGGCTTGTAAGAAGCACATCTCCATGCTTACCATCGTACTTATGAATGTCATCATGCCCCTCCTTCAGTGCCCGGGAGAGAACCCACTTTCTTTGTGTAGAAAAGACAGGTGCATTATTTCACTAAGACAATCAAATGATGACGAACACCTACATACCTGTGTGATGTAACACTCTAACAAAAGTAAAAAGGAGAAAAATACCTATCCAGAGAGTCTGTATCAAATGTTTCTGCGAAATATGCCTGAGCTGGAGCAGTGACAGATCTGTAAATACTCTGATAGTTGAAAGATAAAAAAAGATTGTTATATTATTTAGAATAATAGCATTGTTATTGTGTCTATTACAAATGTAATAACATCAAATAAGTCTTGTCAACTAAAGGTCTAATCAGGATGAATGAGTTTATAATAATAATAATAATAATAATAATAATAATAATAATAATAATAATAATAATAATAATAATAATGTTACATTTGTGGCATTTAGATATAGGGGTAGGTCTGAATCTCTAAATCCGACCATAACTAGCTGTATTAGAAATTAGGCAGATATTTTTATTAATTTAAATTGCAAAATTAAGTTTTGATTATTATTATTATGATTATTATTATTGTTAAGCAATTTCCTCCAGGATCAATAAAGTTTTCTGATTATGATTACTATTACATTGTTATTGTTGTTGCTGTTATTATTATTATTATTATAAACCCTTCCATCCTGATTAGACCTTTAGTTTGATTTGGAAGCATGACAGACTGACCTGGTCCTCCTTGGTGGGAATGACAGTCAAGCAGAAACATAAACCAGCAAGCATCCCCTGCAGGCTGATCATGTCTGTTACACAGAAGAGAAGAGAACCGAGCTCCGCTCAGGGTGGGAGAAAAACTGAACAGTGATTAAACTGAAGCCTATCCTGATGTGTTTTCCCCCCTTTTCAGCTCTTCGTCCTCGTTCTGTAGAAAAACAGTTGACCTTAGTTAGTGGTGGCTTCTGGCAGAAGCACCTGCAATGAGAGGCAGAAAGGAGATGTGCTCTAAAGGAGATGTGCTCAGTTATTCCACCATACTTTTGCTCTTTTCTCTTATTTCCAGCGCTTTAGGCTCATTTTCCTTGGTCTGTAGAAGCTTCCTGAATTATCAAGCTCCTTAAAAGTGGACTTTGGTCAGGAGCCCATTCACCTACACGCGGAGGAAACGTGGACGGGGTAAATCTTGCTGGTTGTACATCCATGATCTACGTGTATGAAAAGGAGAGACTGTGTTGCGGTGTCTTTTCAGCCGTGCTGTTTTTTAATGCGTGCACGAACAGACAGTGCACCGTTTAATGCAAATTGTAATGTCATTTAAGGTTGACAAGTTATAGTTAATAACAGCGTGTTTAGCTTTTCACAGGCTGGTTCGTCTTTGGCTACGTGAGGTCAAGATAGGAGATATGCACTTATGGCTGAATGCACATGTGCACTGTTTGAAAAGTGCAGTTTTTCTCTCAGGTGCTTTGCTGTGTCCCACAGCTTTTTCTGCGGTATTCCACTAATTTTTACAAAATAAGAGTCCCAACAGTTCATTCATTAGATGACCCCTATCATAGAGAATCTAATTTTCCTCACTTTTTCAAAAAGACTTCAAAAAGAAGAAACGACGTTATTGTTAAATAATCAAAATGTATCATGTATTATACTGTTGTATAGCTTTTATTCTGTTGATTATGCGGCTTCTCCTCTTCCCTTGTTCTGTCTACTTTGCTTCTGTAGCAATGCGAATTTCCCTCCCATGGCACTAATAAACGGTTATTTTATCTTATCTAAAAGTGTATTCTGTGTTGATATATATA
>JBBPCY010000032.1:19301209-19326524 GCA_037974405.1 Brachyalestes nurse | reverse complement strand
ATATATGTACACAATGGAGTATATTCAGGTGCCTAGCAGCAAACATTAAATGAAACATTATGTTGCACCAGAAAAAAATGCATGTTGTATGTGAAAGTTTTACCTGGTTTTACCGGGTTTTATAAATGTCTTTTTACTAAATGTCTGCTCAAGCGGCATGGTGCCAGTGGGTAGCAGTCCTGGCCAGGTGGCAGAGGGCCCTTTCTGTGTGGAGTTTGCGTGTTACCCCCATGTCCGTGTGAGTTTCCACAGGGTACTTCAGTTTCCTGCCATAGCCCAAAGGTAGGTACATCAGGTGAACTAAAAATGCTAAATTGCCACCGGTTTGAGTGTGTTTGTGTGTCTGCCCTGTGATGGACTGGCAGCCTGTCCAGGGTATATTGATATAACCCATTCCCTTGTAGCAGTTTTCTTTGCAGTCTGCCCTGGTGACACATTTCACAGCTTCACTCTTCCCTGCCCTAGCACACTTGTCAGGGAAGCTGCTGGCCTGGTGATTAGTGAGGTGCCCCTGCGAACGGAAGGTTGATGGTGGTGGCAGCCTAGTAGGTAGGATACTTACTTCTGGACCAAGAGGTCATGGGTTCGAATCCTACCTTCAACATACCACCACTGGGTTCATGAGCAACCCCAAGTTGCCCCAGGGAGACTGTCCCCTGTAGTTAGGGAATAGAAGTCGCTTTGGATGAAAGCGTCTTCTAAATGGTGTAAATGTAAACACAAATGTAAGGTTGTGGGTTTGAATCCCACTACAGCCAGTGGAACCACTGAGTTACCCTTGAGCAAGGTACCATCCACAGGCGCCATCGCTGTCTACCCACTGCCTCAGGTGAATGGGTTGCAGAGGAGAAATTTCACACTGTGTTGTGCTGTTGTGTGTTCATGTGCGGTTTACTTTCACTAGATGGCTGGGGTCCAGCCCAGTTTGGTTGTCCCCCCACCTCAAACAACTGGCAGGTAAGCTGAACTATCTATGTGTGATCAAGACAGTCTCTAAACTGTGATGAACACAGTCCTCATATTAGGTTGTGGTTTGCCAGCTGTTTGTGTGCTGCTGGATCTGGATTGTGCTTTTCTTGCTTCGTGCTTGATTTGTGAGAAACAACTCCAATAATACAGATGTCTACATGAAAAAAAATCTTATAGTGCAAAACACCATCTAGCTGAGTAATTGGTATTTAAGTTAAAATATTGTAACTTTTACTTGAAAAGCAAAACACAAACACAGAAATGTCTACATGAATAAAACATAATACTGCAAAACAACATATGTATTATAGTACAATATATTAGATATATAATATATAGTACCATAACACATTTTAAATGACATTTTTTAACATCCAGTTTCTAAATAATATGGTATTTAAGTTTATATCATAACTTTTATTGTAATATCATTTACAATAAAAATGATATTACAATAAATATCAGAGATTGTGAGACTGTGATCTCAAAATCTTGCTGCATGTGAGTTCTACGTTTTGTTCAGAAATGTCTACATTAATAAAACCTTATAGTGCAAAACAATATATTAATATTTAAATTGTTTTTAATATTGTTTAATATATATTTTATAGAACAAAATATACAATATATAATGTATAGTACAATAATATATTTTAAACTACATTTTTTAAACATCCAGTTTCTAAATAATGTGGTAGTTATGGAGATAAAACACTGTCACTGTTGATCTATTGATGTCAACAATGTACTGTTATTTTGAAGAGCTGGTGATCTCACTCTCAGTGACTGCCCTGGTAGGATCAGCTCTGAGCTGGGAGAGGAGGACGCGGGAGGATTTCTGAGGCGGTGAGAGACTCAGATAAATTACTTAACATATTGTTATGTATGGTTTTAGATAGTATAGCAAACTGTCTGTTAAATTAATTTGAGGCTTTTGTACAGACAACCTTTCATAGCGTTATAAACCCCTGTACCGCAATACCTGTCATTTAGCTAATTAGCTCCTGCTAAGCTAACTCTGGGTAATGTTATGAATAGCTTGGGTGGGTGTTGCTAGTTTTTAAGCTCGCAACTTGTAGCCGTTATAAGTCAGTAACAACCAGCTATTTGTCCCACGTTTATACGATACTCTAAATAAGTAGGTCACAGTCATAGAACTGTGAGAAAGGTGATATGGTGACGGGCTGTGTATCGTTAGTTTAGTGTTTAGCCTCAGTAGCCGTGCTAGGGGTACGGTCACTAAAGTGAAAGTTTTTTTTTTAATTAAAGTAGATTACAACAAGTTGAGAGTGAGGATTGTGATCTCAAAATCCTGCTGCATGTGAGTTCTTCGTTTTATTGAGAAGTTTTGTACACTTTGTCATTTTGTTAACTTTATTTACCGCTTAGTGTACCGCTTGATTTGATTTAGCTTGAACGTTAGCCGGCTGGGCGGAGGAGTGAAAACTCTTGCTTCCTGAATTCATTACTTCCTGCTGTCGATAACTGTCTGTTTCGGTTTATTCATAAAAATCTGGCTTTTTAATATAATTTACAAATCGAAGGTAGTTTGAAGCGCTTTAACTAAAGGTAACGGTGCATAAGCCAGACTAAATTAGCGAATAATTAGATATGTTTCGTGCTTAAGAGCTTTACAGTCACTTGTGATGCCTACAGTGTACACTACATTGACAAAAGTATTGGGACGTCTGACCATTACACCAACAATGACTTTAACATTGCATTAAAACACGTAGACATTTAATACAGAGTCTGCAGCTATAACGGCTTCCATTCTGTTTTCATTATGTGGAACATTTATGAAGTCAGGCGATGTTGGATGAGAAGGTCTGGCTCACAATCTCCGTTCCAGTTCATCCCAAAGGTGTTGTATGGAGTTGAGGTCAGGGCTCTATACGGGCCAGTCAAGTTTTTCCACACCAAACTAATCCAACCATGTCTTTATGGACCTTGCATTGTGCACTGGGGCACAGTCATGCTGGAATAGAAAAGGTTCTTCCCCAGACTGTCTCCACAAAGTTGAAACATGACTTTGTCCAAAATTTCTTGGTATGCTGAAGTATTAACACTATCTCTCACTGTAAATAAGGGGCCCCTTAAATTCAGCTTTTTAATGGTGTGTCCCAATACTTTTGTCCAGATAGTGTTTGTCTCATATTTTTTGTTCGATGTGATTGTGATATTGAGGTTCAAATGCTGAACTTTTTTTTATTACATTTGTGCCATCTTCCTTAGAGAAATTTGATTTAGGAGTGAATCTTGTCCTTAAGTGTTTAGGGGACAATAACTTGCTGTATTGAAAATGAAGCATTGATTAATCTGAATTACAAAATTAATTTTAGATTTGTCACAACTATGGTACATTGTAATATGAGAGTGAAATTTCACAGCAGTGAGCATGACTGATTCGGGTTTCTCTGTAGGTGTCCCTGCTGGTGTGGGCTGAAGAAGGATGCAGACGATAAAGTGCGTTGTGGTTGGTGATGGGGCCGTGGGGAAAACATGTCTTCTCATCTCTTACACCACCAATGCGTTCCCTGAGGAGTACATCCCCACCGTGTTCGACAACTACAGCGCTCAGATGAGCGTGGACGGCCGCACGGTTAGCCTCAACCTCTGGGACACGGCAGGGCAGGAAGAATACGACCGCCTTCGCACACTCTCCTACCCACAGACCAACGTGTTCATCATCTGCTTCTCCATTGGCAGCCCCTCCTCATATGCTAATGTCAGGCACAAGTGGCACCCTGAGGTTTCGCACCACTGCCCTAATGTGCCCATTCTTCTCGTGGGCACCAAGAAGGATCTGCGCTCTGATGGTGAAACAGTGAAGAAGCTGAAGGAGCAGAACCTGGCGCCTACCACCCACCAACAGGGCAGTGCGCTGGCCAAACAGATTAACGCGGTTAAGTATATGGAGTGCTCAGCGCTTCTCCAAGAAGGGGTCAGAGAAGTGTTTGCAGAGGCCGTGCGTGCTGTGCTTTACCCCGTCACCAAAAAGAATTCCAAGAAGTGCGTGCTTTTGTAGTCTGCTTTGCTGTGCCCAGGCACTGCCAGTGGAAACGGACACACAGCAGTCAGTGGACAGCCACGCATGGGATGATCCTGGTGTTGATAGCCATCTCTCCTCCTTCACTTCTTTTTTTTTTTTTTTTTTTATAGTTTTTTTTAAAAACCACTCTGTGTTGGTTTTGGCTCCCTGATTTGTGTTCTGCAGTCACCAAAGTATGCGCTTTTTGCTGTAACTGAAGCATTCGCTCCTGTTGATTTTTAAACCACTCTCCCTGCTGGCCTCCTTCCTCGTCTTGGAATGATGTGGTTGTCGAGATCGCTTGCACTTACCTTAGTGACGGCTGGAAACGGATTGCAACATAAATGGAAAATATTCTGCCAATAAATGATAAAGCAATACACACAGGGTTGGTTGAGGTCCTGACCTGTGCTGGCCCGATGGTGGAGGAGGATGATGGTCTCCTGAACTGGCATTGATTACTCAAGCGGTCTCTGAGGAAAACAGCAGAGTTCTTTTTACTTTCAGATATGACTATTTCCATCTACACTCATATCTTGTTGTTTTTTTGTGCTAAAAATCCAACAGAGATTATCTCCCAGTACAAAAATGATGTGCCAGTGTGAAAAGACTGATTCAGGCTCAGTTGGCAATAAGCCATGATCCTCTTTTGTGTAACTTAATACCTGAGAATGAGCTTCTTTCCAAAACCTTTTTGATATGCACTCTGTTTTACAGTTGCCAGTGCAACACCCAAAAATATTAGCCGAGTTGTTATTCTCCTGTTAGACAAGGTGTTGGCATGGCTTAATGGTCTCTTGTGAAGTATGTGCCTTATCCGAGAGGTCAGGTTTGTGCTGCGCGAAGAAAACTACAACTGCATACGAAGGCTATAGAACAGTACATGGTGAAGCTAAGTATTCCTGTGAAAATGACTGTACTGCTATCAGATCATAATGAAACCGGAACCCAACCTCCTTGTTATTTTTTCCTCACTGATGCATAGAGTTTATCAATGGAGATCTATGAAAAACCTGACATACCTATATATGCCTCACCTGCTTAATTCGAAGTGCCTGACTGTTTTTCCTAAGGTCATTTTTTAATACTGCCTGTCGCAAAAGTCCTTGCCTGTCATTTTGTAAATGCCTAAAGCCTTCTGGCTACATTGCCTCCTGACAGTGCCTACCGTGTGACCGCTGTGTATGAGTGAGCACACATTTCAGTAACAGCTGCAGTGCTGAGACAAATGAAGAATGCCATGAAAGTAAATGGAGCATTTGTCCCCAGTGCCTGGAGGTTGAACACCAGGCATCCATGGCTGCTCAAGTTGTAATTCTCAGTGTCTACCGCGGCGTCATCCCTGTGACACCTCACTGGATGACGGGCTAAATGCCCTGGATGTTGTCCAGTTACAGTTAGCAGTGAATCATATGTGCCCAGCACTTATCCCTGTTTGACACTGATGACAGTGCACAATTTTTTTTGTCATAGGCATTAGCCCCGAATCCATTTGCATGCAGCATTATAGATTTGCATAAAATCCAGTGTTTACTGTACGAGGAAAGAAATCCAAAGTTGTGCCTGCTTGTTCTGTGGGGAGATTTTATGAAAGATGATCATCGTAACTGACATTTCTTTTGGTGTATCAAGCATAATGACGTCTTGGTGACCAAAACTGTTTTTAAAAAGTTTTTAGTGACCAATTAATATATCTCTTGAGAGTGTAATAAATGCCTTTCCAGTGCTTATGCAAAATGCTGCATTTAGTTTTTTTTGTGTAAGGGGCCCACATAAACCTGCAGATTCCTCAGTGCAGCTGGTGCTGACATTGAGACTTGGGAGTTACACCAAAATACAGACATATAGGATCAGATTTAGCCTGGCACAAAGGATACAAGCATATGAATGCAGGCATTTTTTTTTTCTTTTTACTTTTTGAAACGCGTGATACAGGTTGGCAATAAGGGTGGGGTTCACCGTGACCGCCTTAAAAACAAAACGCTGAACTCCTTACCTTGACTTCTGCATGCAACCAAAAGCATGTACATTGTGTGGTTCAGATTGTTTGGCCCCAAATGCCTCTAATCTGTTTGTCTCAGTCCAGACAGAGCTTGACTATCCAGACAAACTGTGTTAGATAGCCTTGTGCGTAGGGGAGAATTCTTTTTGCATCTCAGTAGCAAGTTTCATGTGTAATGTTAAGATTTAGGCCCAATTTCAGTTTTAATCAGCTGGAAATGTGACGCCTGTATGTCTGCATATGTGTGATCTCAGGTTTGTGACAAATGCAGAACTGACATGACTGAACTCTAGTGTGGTTTGAATGCTGAAAGGGTACCTAGTTTCATTGTCAGGATCGTGCTCAAAAGTTGTTGCACATTGCTGTATGCAACAAGGTCTTTCTTGCAACTTTTAGCCACCTCTCTCAACTCTTAATAGCTTTTAATTTTGCGTTTTTACGTCAATATTTTCTATGATACCTTGCCAAAGAGTGCCTTTGGATGCAACGATGTCAGATTTGAGCTCACTGATTAAATGGACCTGCTCTTTTGTGAGTACATTTTAGGGGTAATAACTATATAAGCCATTCCTTAATTTTGCTTTCTTACTTTTCTTTATTCGATTGAATATATATTTGACCATAATGCCAAATTTGCTGAACCACTGATTGTTCTGTTATTCTCACCGAGACAATGTATGTAAGAGAAAAGCCCTCAAAACGGAAACTGTGGAAACTTTTAGGTTGAGTTTAGTGTCACTAATTACTGTGCGAAAAGGATGAATGTGAGAATGAATTTCAGTCCGTTGGCGTAAAACTCTTTTTATTTCCTTTGTTCACTGTAATGCTGTCAAAATTGAGCAGACGAGGCCTCACACTGCCTGCCGTCTGCCTGCTATGGTGTATGGTACTACATTTATACACTGGGAACTTGATTTTGTCAAAATTGTCATTTTTATAACAGACCATTTGTGTAAATGAACTAACAGTGTAATGATTTTAAATTATGCTAAATAAAATTATAATTTACGATTCACTTGTGGTGGGTTCTTCATGTGGTGGTCATCCTTTTGCCCTCACTGGTAGTGATGCGGTACGTGACTCACTTTCTGTAAAGGGGGGAAAAAAACACATCGCCATGGGCAAGGAGTCAGAATGGAAATGAATGACTTCTAAGGTGGAAAGAGGAAATTGATCAGTAAGCGGGATGGCGTTTCGCTGCTGACATGCCAGAGTGCAGACTGAGCTTATGCCCTTACTTAAGCAGGTTTCCGTTGCTCCTGTGCACAAGCCACAACAAAAGGAACTGATATGCATCACTGCTTGCAGCACAGCAAGCTCTGCTGGAGCCTGCTTGTTCTCACCGTAACTGCACTCTGCTGTGTTAGAGGGCGGCAATCCATTCTTTGCTATTTCCTTTAGTGGTTAAGACTATGCTACGGTTTACTGTTAATACAAGTGTTATAAAAAGGCTTGTCTCTGATGCTGCTATTAGTTTCACGGCAGTTTGCATGCGGCAAGCGTGCTGAGACAAAGCCACACGACAGACTGAAAATCCAGGTCATAGTTGTTGGTGATTATATCAGTGCTGCAGTGCTGCACACTCAACCTCGGGGTAAAAGGAGAAAAGGAAAACCTGTAGTTGTTAGACCTTCAGAACCTCCTTTACAAATCGTCTTAACCTTTTCATTTTTCCACTTTTACCATGATTTGAAAAGTCCCAATGTCGCATGCACTGTAGAAATGTATAAACCAATAGAATAGAGATGATCCATAATGACTTTAGATAAAATCTTATGTTGTTAAAGGTTTTTTTTATAAAGTTAATGTGTTTACCCACTGGAACATAGCTTTTTCGGTGGAAACAATAGAAACAATATATTCACATAAACATACAGTGACCAGCCATTCCATTAGGTACCCCAACCTTCTTTCTACACTTACTCTCTTTTATCAGCTCCACTTGTCTTATGGATGCACTTTGCAGTTTACAGTTACTGTAGTCTGTAGTCTGTATGTTTCTCTGTATCATTTGTTACCCCCCTTTACCCCCTCAACCATAATCAGCACCACCAGTCGGCAGGTATTATTTGGTTGGTAGATTGTTTTCAGCATTGCAGTAATACTGACACAAAAGTGGCTTATTATAGTGTGTGTGTGTGTGCGCATCACACATAACAGTGCTGCTGGACTGTCCACTGTATTAGACACATTAACCACACATAAACATTACTGTCACTGCTGTGCTGAGAATGATCCACCATACAAGTACTACGTCCTGGCAAGTGGTCTTTTGGGGTTCAGACTGATGATGAACAGTGTGCTTAATGCTTCAGTATACCAAGACATGTTGGATGACGCCATGTTTCCAACTTTGTGGACACAGTTTGGGGAAGGTCCTTTTCTGTTCCAGCATGACACAAAGCAAGGTTCATAAAGACATGGCTGGATGAGTTCAGTGGGGAAGAACTTGACTGGCCCACACAGAGCCCTGACCTCAACCTCATCCGACACCTTTGCTATAAACTGGAACGGAGACTGTGATCTCGACCAACATCAGTGTCTGACCTCATAAATGCTCCACAGAATGAATGGACACAAATTCCCACAGAAACTCCGAAATCTTGTGGAAAGCCTTTCAAGAAAAGTGGAAGCTAGTGTTATCGGTGGCGGCTTTTTTAAACACCAGCCCCAACCCGACCCGTCAGGAAATCCAAACCGCCCCGCCCAACCAGCAAAAATACGCGTGGGTAAAAAAATCTCGAACCCCGTTTACAATAAATAATGAAATGCGTTTTGTAACTTTTTGGGCCGTCTGCACCCACGAAATTTTTAAACAGGCAGGTCACGGTCGACCCACGCATCACTAGTGGAAGCTGTTAGGGTCACGCGTCCCAAAACCTTTGTCCAGACAGTGTATAATAAATCAGCTCTTAGAATGAGTTCTATAATCTCAGCACTCCACTAGATGGCAATACAGTTTTTCTCAACACAACAAAAACTCCAAGGGACTGTTAGTCTCATGTGACCATGCCTTGTTAGTACAGACAGCAATGTATTGCATGACAAATGGTGAATGAACAAAACTTGTGTCTTCATTCCTGTTGCAGCAGCTTCAATCCTCTGAAGACAGGAATCAATGTTTGTGCTCCTCATTGTCAACCCAGTGCACTCCAAAAGTCGTTCCAGATCCTGAAAAATGTATGTGACCTTTAAGCCTACAGCAGCTCTGCGAAACAGATGGCCTCAAGTGGTCCCCGACACCCTCGAGAAGTATGAGCACAATTACTTTGCGAGAGCCCCTGATGGAATATATTCATGAAATCCGCGTAGGAGAGAACATTGGAAGCCTCTACTCCAGGACAATCCAGCACAGGCCCACTTTAATTATTCTTTGTTGTGAAATGAGACACTGTGATTAGTGGCGTCGGGCTGAGGTTTAATTTTGCCATAATGAAGGATTACCCTTGAGCAGAGAGGAAACATTCACCACGGGAGCAGTGTGGATCAAATAGTCTAAACTAGCACAATGTCAGACCTGTAGATGGAGTTATAGAAGCCAGGAGACAAAGCATTTTCATTAAGAGATTGTTTCATCGTAAGCACTTCTGTAGACCCTACTGTACCATCCTTTCTGTACGATTTAAAACTAAAGTGAAAAAGGCTTTCTCCGCCAAAAGCAAATGCTTTAGCTCTTGTTGTCTGGACAGGTTATGCTTTTCAGTGCTCTGAATGGTTATTATTGCTACTCCCCCCGGCCACTTTAAGGGCTGTAGTTATAATACATATTTTGTATTATTTGTCCTAAACCATGAGGGGTCAATTTATGACCACTGAGCTGCTCTTGGATGGACATTTTTGGATGGCAGACCACATACAAGCCAGTAGTGGCTAGAAATCCCAGTAACACCACTATACCAGCCCTTCTTGGGGGCAGCTAATGGGCTGGTGGATAGGGAGTTGCCCCTGTGATAAGAAGGTTGTGGGTTCAAATCCCAGGACTGCCAATGGCACCACTGAGGTATCCTTGAGCAAAGGCACTGTATTACTGGCTGCCTGCTGCTTCACTTGGTGAATGGGTTAAAAGAGAACAAATTCATGTTGTTCACACTGTGTGCTGTGCTGTGGTGCGTTCACATGTGACAAATTGACCACTTACACTTTACACAGAACAAATAATGATCACCAATGGTGCTGTGGTCAGAAACTGATCAGTGATGAATGGGGTAAAGTATGGCTTACAAATTGTGAGTGGTGGAATTTTAATGTAGGGGAGGACCTACTGAAGTAGTAGTGAGTGGAAGAACAAGATTTTTAATGAAGTGGATGGTGAGTGTAGCTTTGGGCTCAGTGCAAATGTGCTCAGCATTGATAATGGGATGAACCACATGTAAACAGGTACTCAATTGATTTGTTTATCTACGTATTTATTTATTTGTCTGTTTCCTTATTTATCTGAGTCTTTGTGTCCCTGAATCTCAAGCAATTGCAGAATTCTGGTGAAGCACAAGGAATTACAGGCAGACTGCCTGCAGGATTTCTTCCTGCTTTATTCTGTGTTTGTCTTGACGCTCCTCCAATCGGGATCATTTGTTTGGTCTCATTCATATTTAATACACAATTTCAGAACCAAATAGTGGGCTAAATTGCTTTCTGTGTTCTGAGGTTCCAAACAACTAAATAATAAAACAGTGGCCTCTTTGACACTTTGGTAGTTCATTTGAATAAGTAAGTTTATGTGCATATTTAAGTATTTGTGGCCTAATTTTTTTTTTCCTTTATGAATGACTTCTGTTTTAATTATTACTGTTCTAACATTTTTCCTCCTTTTAAAGGGATGTTGAGCTCTGGTTTGTTGAAGCCGCCTGACTCACAGGGCTTGATTTCATGCACTAAAGCGGGTATCAAGAAGCTTTGTTCTCCTCTCATGCAGTCGTACCTCATTATCCTTATGCTTCTCTCAGAAATAAGGATTAATCATTTATTGCTTTCTGAGTTGAAACTATGCATTCAAGAGGAGCTTTTTTCAACACTTGTTGACTAAAGACAGGGACACTCCAAGAACTCCATGCAGCTGCAAAAAAAAAACATTTAAACTCAGCCAGTAGTAAAGTTAATTATAAATGAATTGCATTGCTTTTCAGTTTTAGATTCTTATGTGTTGGCAGACTGGAGCTGCTGAAGTGTCAGCGTGCACAAAAGGACTGTGAAACCTCAAGCTCTCTCTGCATCTCTATGGTGATACAAGGCATCCAAAAGTTTCCCATATTAGGCCCTCAGAGTGGCAGTTGGTGTCATGGTATTTTTTATTCACCCAGAGCAGTGTTTTAGCACCCTGCTGCAGTGCTGCTCTCTTCTGCTACCATAAAAGCATTTATGGGCTGGGAACGTTTCCCTGAGGCCTCACCATTCTCTTTGCCGAAAATCTAACATTACAGTTACGTTGAAATTTAGAAAAAGATGGCCACTTGTAATGCAAGAATGTTATTAGAGTTTGTTCCCAGCATTTTTGCAAGACTACAGATCTTTTATTTTACAAAACCAAACCTTTGTGGAATACTGAGCTGAATATAAATTTACACAGTATTTGTGGGAGTCATTTTCCGAGGTAGTGTAGCCTCTTTTTGCAGACTCCTTAGTGGCCATTTGGAATTGAAAATAAACAAATAAGATATTTTTTTCCAGATTAACTAGGACATTCTGGCCTTATTTACATTGTGTCCCATATTTGTGTATTGGTTACACATTTAAAAGACAGTGTATGCGACTGGAATGTGCTTGGATCAATTTTTACTGAGGATGCACAGCGAATAGATCTGTGTGTGAGTGTAAATACACTGTGGCCGACTTGTCTAGATTCACAGTAACTTAAAATGCCTCGAATGCTCTGCACCATGACTGTTAAGGTATGTTTAGGAAGACAACATAGCACAGTCCGTAGTGCCGACACCTACTCAGCCCTGGTGTCATGCCAGCTTGATTTAAAATTTTAAATACTGCGTGGGGAAATGAGTTCCGATCAATATCTGAATGCAGTAACTGCATTTAAATGGGCTCCCATGTAAACAGATTGTGTCTGGATTGGAATTGTTTTCACAGCGGAGGGCTCTCATCCCAGCCCGGTCTCACATGTTTACATGCAGCCATCACAAAATACAATTTAATCAAAATACTTTCTGTGATCATGATTTAGGGCTTTTTTCGTACTAGGACAACACTTTTCGTGCTGGGACTAACTGGTGATTGAGGGACAGTTGGAGAGAAGTAATGAGTTGATTCCTTATCATATTTGTTTGCAAAGCGGTGAAAACAGTTTAAAATGCTGTGAGACAGGGAAAGTCCCTAAACCTATACCTAACTTTAACCCTAAAATACATAGGGTACTGAAATGTTGTCCTAGCACAAAAAAGTGAAGCGTTGTTCTAGCATGAAAAAAGCCCTAAATCGTGATCGCAGCACATATTTTGATTAATTTGACTTTCATGATGGCTGCGCGAAAGTCATGAGAACGGGTTGCTCATCCCTGCCCCTTCACTCTTCATTGCTCACTAGCAGCTCAGTTTCAGGAGAGTGAGGGTCTCAGAATCTCATGTTGAGGATTTTTTGATTTACATTTTAATTACAATAAAAACACTTTTAGAAATGTTGATTTGCTCACTCAACTACAAAGACAAACATCAAGTTCGTTCCCTCTACTGTAAATCAAACGAATTCCTATTGAAATGCATTCCTTTGAAGATTTTTGAAAAGAAAGCATAGTTCAATAGTCAGGCACCCAGACAGGAGGAAATTACATTTTACAGATGCTTTAATATATTACAGGGACTACTTGCTCTATACCATAGGGCGCCCAATACAGGTCCGGGGGATCTACCAACCTGCAGAATATTGCTTGAACCCTAATCTAAAACATCTGATCTAGATCTTCAGGGCAATCTGCATATTAGAGCCAGGTGTGTTTGACTCCATGGTGGTCTCCATGGTGGTAGATCTCTAGGACCAAGAATGACCACTTTCAGATCAGAATTTTGAGACCACAAAGTGTTGTTTGAAAGATTGTATAAACGTATAGGATTTGTAATCGTTATGATGAACTTAGAAAGAATGTTAATGCTTCAGACTTGTTGAATAGTATTAACCTATTTGAATGGCTTTCATTTGTCACTTTAAAAAATATTATTTCTTTCTTTATTTTTGTAAATGATCGTTAAAGTTCCTCTCCTGGGCTTCATCTAAACCACCTGGCAGGCCTTTCTCATCCCTGCAGTTTTAGCTTGACATTCTGAAGGCTCAACTGCCTTTGAAAAGACTATTTCAAAGGCAGTTGAGCTACTGCTAGTAATAACATTCAGACATTTGCAGCATATGACTGTGCATTTTAATTGTTCAGAGGTTTCAGTAATTGATTCAAGGTCCTTAGCATGCATGTTTGAGAATGATTCTTCTCTAGATCAAGGGAATAGTGAAGATCGCAGCTGAACAAACCCTACATTTCTTTGTGTTATTCTGAAGTGCAGCAGTGGAACTTGTACAGCAGGGCTGCTACATCCATGCAGTTTGCATTTTCTATTCATATTCCAATCAGTGGCGAGTGTGGAGAGGACCAGCTGGAGCCCCTGTGGGCCCTTGTCATTGCATGCAGGTGGAACACTGGAGCCCGTTGCTTTAGAATCATTCAGCTGTTAATTGTACTGGCACATGGAGCGGCGGTAAGGGAGTTGTCAGCTAAAATGAGGCTGCAAAAAAGTGGGTCCGTCATGAATTGAGTGTTTACAGCTCCTTTCATTTTTGTGGTGTGCCTGTGTTGCACCTTTGGTGCATGGATGTTATTTTTGAAGCAAGTTCTGAAAATGTGTACATCAAAAAGTGCAAAATTGTATTAATGAAAGCTACACTACATGGTCAAAAGTATGTCTTTTTGGTTATTTGAACTATTCTTACTGCTAACAGTCAAATGAAATCAAGCATACGGCCATTCAGTTTCCCTTGATTAACTTTGCCAGTAGAACTGGCCACACTGAAGAGCTCAACCCTTAGAACTCAGAGCATAAGGGTTTTCCCCACCCACTTGTGGGCGGAAACTATTCTGAAAGTTCTCCCGGGTTCAAAGATCTTGTGTTTTTACCAATAATAAAGAAATTTGAGCATTTTATGACCCAAGTTGCAGTTATTATACAGTGTTTTTTAAAAATAAACACACTAACTTTGGTTCTACATGACATAGGAACACCAAACAAAGCATCAACGCAAACCGGGGGCACTTTTATGAAAGGAGGTGTTTTGCTGTATGACAACAATTTTCCATTTGTTGTGCTTCTGGCATGGATCTGTGCCGCTTTGTTCTAAGGTTAATCATTTCCACTGAGGCAGTCAGAGGATGACACATTATAAACGTCATTTTTGTTCACTGCTAGAGCTGCCTTGGTCAACTCTAAGTGCCATTTCTGTGAAACGTGCTGAGTGCTGAAGCAAGCTGTCTGTTCTTGATAACAAAACCCTCTACTGAGTTTCAAGCTGTGTGGTCAAGAACTGTTATGGATTGAGTTTCCATCAGTGGTGTACCACAGAGTTCTGAGCCAATCCCACAGGAGTGGAGCTGGTTAGTGATGTGACATGTCAAAGCTAAACTGCCATTGATGCACCTGTTGTGGTAACAGTCTCAAATGGCACTAACACAGGGTCTCTACACTGTAAAGTCATTCTGGCTAGTTTGAGTTCTTCTGCTTAATCAAAAGCAATTGAAAAACATAAAATGGAATTCTGGAAAATGGCCTGATTTTATGATATTAAAACTACAGTGCGGAAAGATAAACCTCCCCTTTCCTCTACATTGTCTCAGTAAAACCTATTACTGTCAATCCCATAGCATTAGCTGTAGACACAGTCTTGTCAGTCTCTTTGAATTATTTTGAAACAGTCTAAAATCTGGATTTGGTCATTAGAATTCGAACTTATATCCACCAACCAGGTGCCTGTTGGATAAGACCTTTTCCCATTAGGCAATGCACTCCATGCATAAATAAATTGTTTACTTAGTTGGGTAGGGGAGAACATGCCTAGCCTGCACAAAGCTGTGATGTGAACCCCATAAAACACCTTTGGACTGCTGACTGCGAGATAGGTCAGCATCAGTGCCTGACCGAACTATTGGTCTTGTGGATAAACGGAATCATGCATCCATGTTCCAACCTGTAGCAATTCCAAGAAGAGCACAGATTGCTATTGTAGTAATGAGGAATGTAGTGTAGTGTATAAGACCCAAGTACACACACAGTTAAAGACTGTAGCTCATCTGTTACCATCCACACCATTCATCACTAGCAACATGGCTGCTGCTGAGAAGTTATTATTCAGGTGTCAACTACAGTAGTGGCACCGACATGGTAGTGTCATATAAGGTAGTGTATATCAGTGATATGGTGTTGCTGGGGTCTTGCACATGTCTCTCCTTCATCATGGAGAGTTCACACCTCTCTTTCTCATCCTGCAGCACAGATAGAGATACAGCTGTAAGATCTGAGCATGTGATAGAGCTTGATGGGCAGTTCATTTAGACTACTGCATCCTTCTGATCCATCACACACCCCTCCATCTCAATTACTCCCACTAAGTCAGGCCAGGAAAACCTTTCTGCGTCCCCAACTGCATGAAACACACATCAGGGACATAACTCTCCATCCCTAAATGATTGGATTCTGTATTAAACCATTCTATGCATAATCGAATCTTACAATTCACCAGGATTTGATTCAGTTCCATCTGATTTATTTGGTTGATATTTTCAAAATACACTGATTACACGAGTGTGGCTAAAGAAGCTATTTACACAGTATGGGGAATATAGACCATACAATAATACAGATGGATTTTTTATTGAATTAAAAAAAATAACACATCTGAAAGAGATTCAGAGAGATATGACCATATATTCAATGTATATTTAAAGATCACAGAGATTATAGCCTTTAGTTCATTTTGTCACAATGCATCAATACATTTTTACACCCCTTGGACCTATCAAAACCGATCTCGCAGCTGCAGCTTGTGGCATTTGCTCTGAAACCAGTGCTTTCTCATGATGGGCCCGTGCAGCTTCCCTTCATTTCCTCAGCATCTCAGCCCAATTAGCAGTTAACCTTCCTGCTGTGATGCCCTCCAGTCCAAGCTGTCAGGCCAGTGACGAAGGGCGTTTAGAAACCAAATAACGCCAAGCCAAACGCCTCCCTCGCCCACTTCAGTGCCTCTGCGCTGGCTGATGATTTGTAGACGCCGCTAAGCAAATCACCAGAACCCTCCTGCAAAAACTGTCAGCTCTCGCAGCAAAGAAAAGGTTACAAGGCAATTTGGCATGACTACTAACCGGCTGGCCTTTCACTCGAGCAAAACAAAAGAATAACTGCTTTGGTCTAAATGCGCCTGGAAGCCTCCTATAAGTTATAGGGCTGGTTGGCAGATTTATGCATTGGTGAGAAAAGCACTCAGAGTTTGAAGTAATCTTTAAATCCTTGTATTTTCTTCACTCCAGTATTAATCCCTTTTTCAGGAATTAACAGTAAAAACTGTCTTTCTTCTTTGAGGAAAGTGTTAAACCAGGTGAGAAATGCATTTTGAACATGTGCCAGGCAGCAAACAGCTTATCCCCCAGCTTTGCCATTTGAGGGTGACAAGCTTTTGATTAATGCTTACAAGACTGCTTTTCAATCCCTCAGGTGGGGCATTGAGGATTAATGGACGGTCGCCGGAATGCAATTTCTGGGTCCTAAGTGGGATGTCAATCATGCCAAGGCTACACGTGTTGAAATCAAGGCATTATCCATGCAAAGACAAAACTCCCAAACTAAATGGATGTCATAAATCCAACTGTGTTTGAGTGTACTGACGATGTACTGCATAGACCATGTTGTAGCAATATATATATGCACAAGATGCTTCATGCCAGAGATTGGAACAAGTAACTGAGTTGTTAGTAACAACTAAGTCTCAACAAGGCCAGAACTACCGTCAGGGTGACCTAGATAAGCACACTGAAGCCCAGCATGCCAAAGATCCTTTACCCTGTATGAGAAAAACACCTGATCAGGGTAATTCTTATGTTTTACTGAGAAGTGCTCACAACTTAGCATGCACACAGCCACAGCTATGCCGAGACTGATCACAGACGTACTCCATGTGTAAAAATATATTGAAATTTCATTCATTTTCTTTGTGCTGCCATTGCAATGCGGCCAGTCAAAAACCAGGCCTTCACAAGCACAGTCTCAGCTCCACAATGTCTGCTCACCGTTTGTTGCCATCTACCATTACCCCTGGCAAACACATTGTCACTTTCGCTCCTGACAAAGTAGAATGTATAAATTAGGCCAACATTTAATGGTGTATAGAGAAACCTGCTGCTTTTACCGACTCTTGCACAAGTACGTTTTGACAACTGATATTAGTCGGTCATTGACTCGTTTAGGAGGATCCTATAAGATCCATTAGGGACCCACCTTTCTTAGCAGCAAGCTTTCTTTTGGCACATATCCACCGTTTCCCTTGGCTAGTGGTAAGACAACTGTTGATGAACATGTTTTTTGAAGATGTCACCCACCTGATGGAGCCTTTCAGTCCTTTGAGAGAGACAGCATGTTTCAACTGGAGCTTAAGGAAGCTGAGTCCGTGATTCTCTTAAAAGAGTATTTGCTACGTTACCCTTCGCAACACACTACATGGCACTTACAACAAAGGAGAGATATCTGGAGGTATCTGAATAAAAAAAATGTTTGATATACTCTGGCTTATGGCTCACTGTATGTGATCTGTTTTCCTTCATTTGAAAACGTCCCAATTATTCACATATCCAAATATAACAACCAGCTGATGAAATGAAATACAGGCCCAATCAGGGGCAGAACTTTGCATGGATGCAAGCTGCAATTATTGCATAAGACTTGTAGCGTCCAAATACGTGTAAAGTTAACCTGTTCTAGCATAATAGAGAAAATGTTATTTGTTATGTGATACCTGATTACTTCAGATATACATGTCAAAGAAACAAAGGTGTTTTATGGTAACAGAGCATTTCAGGGATTGCTTTTGGTTTTGTTGTCGTACATTTTTACAAACGACTAAAAATCCATAGCACTTATAATTCAGAAGATTTATGAGCGTGTTTATTAGAGTTAGTTGAAAGTGTTGACTGAACTGTTGGTTTGGTTTATTGGCACTGAAATTGTATTCTATTGTTTTGGCCACTAGGGGGCCACTGGGTGGCTTTCAGCAAAAGGTTAATGTAACATCAGCGATGTTACAGTGAGCTACTATGCAATAATATCTGCCATTGTAGAAAATGAGCATTTTTAGTAAATGAAACAAATAGATGTATTCGTTTCTTTTCAGCAGGCGAGTCATGACTTCTTACAACCTCCAAAGTTACTCTAGCTCATAGCTAATCTGATGACTCACCTGGGTTAACTCAGCCTGCTGCATGCCTGCTCCATCATTCACCAGTGAGTTTACAGTCATCTCTCAGTATAAATGTGTATGCAACTAAATCTAGTTGGTCACTTTCCAACCCGCGACTTTCTGTTTGCATTTATGGACAGTGTATGTGTGTAAGGTCAATGCTAGCTAGCTGTAGATCTCTTGCTTTCTGATGGAAAATGTGCTGATTCTATGGAAATGGGCCATACATCAAATACATGAGTGATGGCTAAGTCCTTACAGGGAACTGTGTTCACTCAATACCCATCTTGGCAGCACAACTGGCTATTCCAGCTATTTACAGTCCTACAAGGCCTGATTCACAAAGGCTTTCTACAGAAAAAGTTTAAGGGAAGGTCTTAAGACGATTTAAGAAGTTCATAAGAACGTTCTTAAATGCAATTCTCAAAAAATGGTATATAAACAAGAAAAGTCCTCAAATATATAATCTTGAAAAGTCTTAACAATGATGTTTAAAAAAAAAGAATTTAATCATTATGTACGCTGTTTGACATCTGTTGTATTGTGCTGCATTTTCTCTAGCTTAACATAGACTTTGTGTCATAATTATCGGCTGGCACCACGGAGACGATGCACTCGCAGAGTTTTGAAGCACCGTTAATTTCATTGGAATGGCAGGAATCCAAACAAAGGAGCTGGTTGACCTACTCTGGCTTGTGACTGCAGTTTGTTTCAATAACACAAATGACATAATGTGAAACTGAAAGAAAACGATTGCATCAGTAACAGTTCTAGAAATAACAGCCCATCTTGGTGAGGAATCAGGTCCAGAGTCAGCCTGGCATCATCCCATAAAGCAAGGTGCTGAGCCAAGAGTACAGGTGGATGCTGGATCACGACTGCAAACAGGACCACACATGCAAAAACAACACACACAGACAGAACCAGCCCATTGGCATATGGATGAATGGACAGTGAGCTCCGGGTGGAGCTGGGCTTAAGTAGGGCAGAATGATGAGATGCAGGTGTGGCTGATAGAGAAAAACCAAAGAGAAAGTGACAGCGGGGGTGAAAGCCTAAATTCAGTACTCAGTAGTCCGGGAAGTGTGGTGCATACAGGCTTGTGGTGAGATATGTTTTTCGTTTGTATTAACCAATGTTTCTGCTACATCGCTTAATCAACTCAGAAGACAGCAAAATGGAGGAAAAACATATAACTAGACATTTTAATGATGTGATGGCTGAGGAAATAAATCCTCTTTGGAAAAAATGATACTTAGATGTGATGGTGGAAAGCAAGCGATGAATCGACAAAGTCTAAAATAAGTGTAAGGTTAAGGAAACATTTAAGAACATGATGTTTTCAAGAATATAAGTAAATAAAACTAACTGAAACGAAAAGCCTTAACATTTTGAAGTCACAGCTACAGTCTGACCAAAATCGTGTAAAAAAATGTGGAACATTCGGCTCAAATAACGAAAAAAAAACGTTTTTTCAGGTAGTTCAGAAAAGTGTACACATGCATATCTCAACTACTACGACAGGCTTTTCCCAACTGCCACTTTACCAGGAAGTCGACTGGCTCTTTTTACTGAAGGACGGGAATGTCCCTGTAAACAGACACCAAGCTGAGTCTTATCCATAACCACAGGAATCTGATGCTTATTGATCTAAATCGAAACTCTCCCATCTGCTATACAGTGACCCTCCTGTTTTATGTTGTGTCTGGCTGGGTTTTTCCTTTCCGTGTATAAACTGATGGAAAATTACAGGAACATGTAAATACGATATATATTAGATATATTTCTACTATATTACACCCGGTGGGTGACATCCAAGCCACCCACTGATGTTTTACTGCAGCCTGAAGCAAGAATAAACTGTTTAAATCTGAGCTATCACCGTCACGTTGGTTTATGTATATGTATGTGTACTTAAGCGCGCCCCAGCTGTGTGCAGATGTATTGACTGTGTGCCCTGAGCACGAGCTGCGAATCTCAAAACGCAATGAGCTTATTATTTCCCCAGGTAACTTGAGGAAAGTACTCACAAAGCCAGAGAGATAATCCAATTCTTTCTGAAGAGGACCATGTGCTGAGCGGATTTACTGGGCTGTGCGTCTGTGTGTTTCTGCTGGAGATGTTTATGGATTACTGCAAGGCAGTGGACACTGATCCTCCTGTGGATCAAGGGCCCGTGGACGTCAGTGGGGCTACAAGTGCAGTTGTTGTTGGCCTGAGGTGCGCAGACCGTAGGCCTATCGCTGTCTCTCACATCCCCTCAACTCCCCCTCTCTTTTTCTCTCTCCTTTTAGAGAAAAAGCTCGGAGAAGAGGGGAAAAACAAACAGCGGCTGATTTGCCTTTCAGAACTCCACTCTTTTATGGAAATTTGATTCATCTCCATCCTTTTGAATGTGAGGACAAAAGCTGCGGTAAAAACCAAAAACCAAAAAAAAAAAACCAGGCCTGCTGCTTTTTGGCTTTCCATGAACTCTGAGGGAAATGGAAATTTAACGCTGAGGGAGGAAAGAGAGAGAGAGAATCTGTAGAATGTTTCTTGTGTACTTTACGGAGGGAAAAGAGGGGGGGGAAACAGGAAAGAATCTGTCGGGCGGCTGGAATCAGGAGGGGCGGTGGAAGATAAATACTTCTGTGCTCATGACGCCTTTGCGTCTTTTCGTGTTTTTTTTTTTTCCCCCGCCATCCTCTTTGTGTCGTCACTCCATGAGAGCAGCTGTTCCTTATTATGGCAATGAGCGTCGTGCTGCCGTGCTCTTTTCCTCAGCTGAGGCTCAGAGGGGGCATGAGAGGGAGCAATTAGCCCCAGCTTCACGGCTTCTCTGCCCCCTGTGTGCGCAGAAGCGGCAAGGGAGCAGCAGCAACAACAAACACAGCACCCAGAATGAGCACAGCGGGGCTGCGGGAAGAAAGCAGAGTCGGAGTTTATGGTACACAGATGAGATCTGTTATAAGGGGAATAGCTCATGGGATAAGAAATGCAAGAGGCAGGATCAGCTTGACCTGGAGTCCTTCTTTTGGGGGAGATATCGGAAATAACAGCACCGTAACGACAGATGTTTTATTTTGCTTTGAATCATTTACGTTTTGCCATTTGTCATTTCTAGACTCATGGTTTACTTTGGCTTGGCCTTCTGCCATGCCATGTGAACCAGGATAAGACAAGACAAAGAAGAAAACATATAAATAAATAATATGGAAATAATCAATACATTGATGTACATAATGCAAACAAATCTGCAGTAAAACTGGAATACAGCCTTAACCTCTAAAGGTTGGAAAAGCAATTAGGTCTCATGGGGATGGCGGTTAAATCCTGCGTGCATGAGAATGTGAACCCCTGACCCTTGATGCGTTGTGACAGGCGCTATCAACTCTACATCTTGGGAGCAATACACTCAGAGAGTAAACAGAGGCGCCTTTTAAATAATTCATGCTCCGGGGACGTAGTAAGGGGCTTGCAAACTGATCTGTTTCTGGAGACTCAATGAATAGTTAAGGCCTTACACTGCTGCTTGTGTTCTGGCCAAAAATGCTGTGTTTAGTTCACTTTATTGCATTCTTTACTTTGCTCAGTTAATGTCTGCAATCTAAAAGTATCCGGACACCCCTTCTAATGAGTGTATTCAGCTAATTATAGCTGCAACCAGTGCTGACGCAGGTGGTTATTGACTGATAGAGTGGGATACTCAGGAGCAGACACACCAAGCATAATGACACACATCAGATAGAGGGCTATAAATCTCCCCAGTATTGGGCTGGAACGTGATGAAACTGCATTCACTGGAGTGATGAAGCAACCGTGATTACCTCTAGGATGAGCTGGAATGGTGTTTGAGATCCAGGGCAAATGATCTAACATCGGTACCTGACCTCACTAATGCCCCTAATGCAGTCAGATTCTCACACCAATGTTCTAACATCTAGTGCAAAGCCTTAGAGGCAGAGTAGGAACTGTTAGTGCTGCAAAGGGTGGAAAATTTCCCATGAATCCTTTTGGACATGTAATGCGTATGGTTGTGGACTGATAATGTTTTCTTGGCATGTAAAGGTGACACTGAGGATGAGAAAAAGTAAGTGCAGTCTTACATGACTGTGTGGGGGGAAGGTGCAAATGACTGTTAGGACAGGACCGATAGCTTTCTTGCTGTGGCCATGGAAACACTGCTGACTGGATGGAACTCTCTCTCTCTCTCTCTCTCTCTCTCACTTTCACATGGTCTTCGTCTCTCTCTCTCTCTCTCTCCCTCTCTCTCTCTCTCTCTCTCTCTCTCACTTTTCACTTAGTCTCCATCACTCTCTGTCTCTCTCTCTCTCCTCAATCAGTCCCCATCTCTCTTTCTCTCACTTTCTCATTTTTCACTTAGTCTCCATCTCTCCTTCGTCTGTTTCACTGCCATTCTCTCTCTCTCTTTCTATCTCACACACTTTTCACTTAGTCTTCATCACTCTCTCCCTCTCCTGAATCATTCTCCATCTCTCTTTCTCTCCCTCTTTCTCTTACTCTCTCATTTTTCACTCTCATGCTCTCTCACTCATTCTCTCTCTCTCTCTCTCTCTCTCTCTCTCTCCTCAATCAGTCCCTCTCTCCGCTTCTCCCTCCTCTATCACGCATGTAAACACACAGTCAGATAGACAAATATTAGCCCTAATCTAGTTGTCACCATAGTGCTTTGGCTTGAACGGCAGATAAGGCACCCAAAGCTGTGTGCATACACAGTGTATCATCAGAACACACGCCGCGTCTGCCTCAGTATTCAGTAAGCCACACACGCAATCTTTCCTCACCCTAAAATGACCTTTTCCAACTGGTCTCTCCACAGCCACATCTTTCAGTCATTTTGCCATGTCAAAGGAAATGCTCTTTCTCAGCATTTTAGTCTAATAATAACAGGCAAAAATGTATTTTTACCAGGTGTTTTAATTTCAGAAGTGCTTCTGAAAACAGTTTTTTTTTGCTGGCTGGCAGCACATTGGGCATGGTAATTGAAGCTTACTCCCCCTGAGACTGAGTGATAAATGCTAATAAAGCCAAGCCAAAAAGCAGCCCTCCTGAGCTGCTGAATCGACCCCAGGTTTGACCCCTGAGCTTATTATGAGTAGACTGTAATTTGTAATTTGTTGAAGGCTGAAACCTTACAGTGCTCCATTTTGCCACATGCTTTTCCATGACCATCCTACACAATAAACAACAGGGTTCAATTCTCAATCCTATTTTGTTCATGTTTGCTTCTTTATGTCATTTAGGTATATATGGCTGGCCGTGCTTTCTCATTGGTTAGGCCTTCCGATTTCTGGGTTTAAGTCTTAATGTGCCAGTTTAGTTGCCAACGCAATTAGGAAGTGATGGAGGAATCAAACCAATCACAGTTTGATTTACAATACAGGGAAATATCCCTCCAGACCTTCATTGATAAGTGTGATCATGATAATCAACCTAATCAGTGGGTTTCTTTCAGATGAGAAACCGCATTTATATTTATGGCATTTAGCAGGGCTTTTATTCAAAAGCGACTTCCATTCCCCAACTACAGGGGGCAGTCTCCCTGGAGCAACTTGGGGTTAAGGGTCTGGCACAGTAACCCAGTGGTGGTATTCTGAAGGGAGGATTCGAGCCCACAACCTCTTGGTCCAGAGGCAAGTATACTACCCACTAGGCCACCACCACCACCAAACACTTTAGTAACTCTAGAAATGCTACATAAATAGTGAAATATATGCTATAGTGTCTAAAGCTTCAGATAAACCATGGAATTTCTTTTACAAGCTGTTTTTCAAGTAGTTTTACATTTTGAACTGGAACAGCCAAAAATGTTCATGTGCAGTGCCACTGGCATAGCAGTAACATACTTCTAGAATCCCACAGGAGCCCTATGAGAAATAAGGTTTATTGAACCAATGTATTTTTTGGCCCTGGTTTGATTTTTATGACAAAAAGAACACTTAGCCAATAGTCACGGTTCACTGCTGCTCAGTCAGGTGGTCTTAAAGTCTGCAAACCACAGGGAAAAGCAAATTTGCTGATAGGACAGTCTGACACAGTTTCGATTCTCCACCCTGCAGTGATGGGTTTTATTTTTAAATTTATTTACCCTAATAGTCACATGTGAACACACCACAGCACAATGTGAAATTCATTCTCTGCATTTTACCGAGTGAAGCAGTGGTCTGCCCAGGGGGGCTGGGGGGTCTGCACTTTGCTCAAGGGTACCTCAGTGGTGACACTAGCAGTTGGAATCAAACCCCCAACCTTCTGATTGCAGGGCCCACGCCCTAACCACTAGACCATCCAGCTGCCCTGTTTGAGATAAAACAGGCTATATCTAGGTTATATCTGTCTTCAGTTGGTATGTATAATGCAGACTGACATGCAGAAAGTCATCAAGAACAAGAAAATATTGAATAAAATGGAAACACATTTGAAGAATCATAAATGCAAATAAAACAAAGTAACATGACTATTTACTGATGAAAAAATGAAACCATACTTTCATGCTTTTTGGTTGGTTAACAAACATACGTTGCCTCTATAGGCTTCGGTTGCTTTGTCTTTTTGTGAAGTCCCATTTCTGAGCTGTAGATTTTTTGTAAACCCTTGCTTTTCTTGGTCTCTGTTTTCTGAGCAAGGATTTCTCAGTTTATTCCTGCATCTGTTTTGACCCTAACACAATTCTTGGCATAACTGAAAATTTAATTGAGCAAACCTGCAGTATAGACAAACAGATTGCATACTCTGGTCGACACCTTTGCGTAATGATGAATCGGCTACCCAGGTTATTCCCATTTTACTCGGCAGTGCATATATTTCTGGCCATTCTCTCTCTCTCTCTCTCTCTCTCTCTCTCTCTCTCTCTCTCTCTCTCTCTCTCTCTCTCTCCCTCTCTCTCTCTC
>JBBPCY010000032.1:19240655-19299511 GCA_037974405.1 Brachyalestes nurse | reverse complement strand
TCTGTTTCTCTCTCTCTCTCTCTCTCTCTCTCTCTCTCTCTCTCTCTCTCTCTCTCTCTCTCTCTCTCTCTCTCTCTGTCCTCCCACCCTCCCTCACTCCCTCTGTATCTGCAGTGCATGAATCCTGCAATCCATCTCTCGGCAGGAGTCGCCGTCATCAGCAGAGATGACAGTAATCATACGGTAGGCTTTGCTCCTCATTCTCCAACACCAAAATAGATTCTGTAATGTGTCAGCCTACGCATCCACCACAATGGAAGCTACTAAGCCAGACTGAAAGCAATTAATATCAAATACCTGCTGGTGTGTATCACCTCCAGTATGTGTTTAAAAGGCACATTCAGAGTAGTCTGAATAATTTTGATTCAGGGGATGTGTTGAGTTGGTCAAAACTCATTTGGCCTTGTGGAGACAGCTGGACACTGAGGTAAATTGGCCTGGGAAGAGGTGCTGGAGCAAAAGTACATTCAGGTGCTGTAGTTTTCCCTCATACGCCTCAGGATAGCACTCAAATGAATAACCTGCTGCACACAAAGCACAGTAGAATCAATAATTGTAGCAGAGGGAGAGAGAGAGTAAACTGCAGGTGAGTAGGTTTTGCCTTAAATCTGGAGCGAGGTGCTTAGTGGTTCCAGATGAACTCCCCATTAGTCATTGAGTAGGAGACAGTGGAGGCTTTTGTTTGGTGCTGAGGTGATTTGCACTCACAGAGGACTGGGGAGATTCAAAAATAAATTCCTGACTCGCTCATTTGTCTCTCTACAAAGAAAAATTTGTGAGCTGGGCATGACAGCAACAAAAATATATGTTTATCTTACTGAATCCTTGTATCCTCCAACTGTAGCAACTAGCAAACAATTCTGTTACTCATCAGCAACTTGTTTTTTATCGCTTTCACAGTTCACAAATAAATGAGAGGAATATTTATTGGTACCAGCTTTCCTTCTGTAACTGTATACCCAGCCACAGTGGGGTTCATTCACTTGTTGTTTACTGTGGATGTGTGATTGCTGGTGAGGCGCAGTAGATGATGCCGAAGGGAGGACACTGCTGGGCAGGGAAGGCTAATGAATGCCGTCTCGGTGGGAGGGAAACGTTTCCAAGGGGGTCTGGAGGAAGGATTTAATTAATGCCAGCTCAAGAGCCAAGTGTGGCCTGCCCTTCTGTTCAAAGCGCTAGGGCAACCTGCATGCCACCCCTGCCTGAGCTGAGGGCTTGAATTATTGATAGGCACAGAAGTGTGAGCCGTCCAGGGGAGGGTAGACTGCTGGAGAACTGTGTTTGACTGGATCCTATGGAGCCTGGAGAAGATCTACAGGCTGTCAATAACACTACAGAAAAAAAGGATCAGGAACGTTCACCCCCTTGAATGAGTCAAAGAATATATATAAAATAAAGGCTCTTCAGAGCTTCCTGGTTTGGATGGACAGCCGTGAATGAACACAACAACAAAGCTTTGATATAGATCCTTTGTATTATGTGGTTCTTTAAAGTGTAAAATGGTTCTTCACACTCTTATATCTCATCTATAAAAATGGATCTTTAAAAGGCCTTCATCTTTTATTTTTCCCTGGGAATCTGTGTGTTGTTATGTTCCAAAAACAGTCATGATTCATTTTCACATGACCATTTTCAACCCCTTTAAACCCCTGAGAAATAAACAAGGTGTTTTTGGAACTGGGCCTTTTTAGTATGTTCCAAAAGTACCTGCGTATAGTCAAAAACCGCGTTGTGTATTGGAAAAAAAAAGCCTATTTTTATAGTGTAAACCCTAAATGTGCCCCCAAATATGCTCCCATAACACACACTTTGAGTTCATTTTAAACTCAGTTTAAGGCATTACTCTTAAAGAATATCTTTTAAATTAATTTACAGTAACAAAATGCAGGGCTTTAAACAAGAGAAACACTGACACGATCCAACGGGGGAGATTCTGGTTTGGAGTGCCAGAGACTCTTCAAACGGCGGCAACAAGGAGAAGTACATAATCAGAATCAGAAAACTATTGAAACCCGGAGGAAAATGCTTACAACCATTAGCATTAGCAGTTAGCATTAGCAGTTAGCATTAGCAGCGTGCAGCGAGCCAAAACAAAGACTCAGACAGGGCACAGCTTACTAATACTAAATAAACTGAATTATTGGGGAGATTTCCACATAATGTGGGGAGTTCGGTTCTCAAAAAAATCCTTGTGTGAATCCGCGAATGCTGATCCGTGTAAAACTGGGGGATTACTGTATATGTAAATGTTCTCTGATTGGCTGACCAGTATTATGCCTTATCCCAGGACCGTCCAGTGGTGCAACTGTCTAAGCATTGACCCTATCATCTGGTGATCATCAGTTCAGAACCTGTCATGCTACAGCCGTCCATGTCCGGGTTTCTATGAAGAGCACATCTGCCCTTGGTCTCTCTCCCATCACTCAGCAAGACGCTTACCAGCATGGATATCTGTCAGCTAGTCTGACAGAATTGGCAGTTAGAGTTCTCCTCCAAGTGTGTTCAGCTGTCCAATGACATTGTATTAGTGGCAGTCATAAAGAATGCAGTGACTGGCTTCATGTGACCTGGAGGGAGCACATACTCGCCTTCACCCTCCAAGTGTTGATGGTATCATGTGACAGGAGGAATAAACAGCCATAACCATAATATATGGACTGGTCTCGTCTGCTGTGGTAATGACTGAAAGTATATGAAATGTAATGACAATTATATGTAGATCCATTGGTTCCTGTGACAGAAAATTCTACATGGAACTTTATTGTAAAAAAAAATCAATTATCAATCATTTGGGCTCTTTAGGATATTAAATGGTTTAGAATGGGACCAAAGGTGGTTCTTCTATTGCTCTGAAGAACCCTTGTTGTCCACAAAGTATGTACAAGACAAATGTTGGGTGCATTCATAAACGTTGAACTAGAATTAGAATTGGAATTAGTATTACATGCAGCTGAAAGGAAATAGAACTGGAATTGAAGTGGAATGTCAGGAAACAGAATTCAAATAAATCCTACAAAATTCTAAGATAATTTGATTTGATTTGCTTCTCATGTTTATTTCTTTATTAAGAAAACTATGTTGCTTTCATTTTTAACTCACATTACATAACAACATTTCCCTATATTGAAACAGCACTTCCCAGAATTAAATGCAAGGTGAAAGTTAACCTAGGTATAGAAATGTAGGCCTATTAGGTCCTACACTGATTGTGTTCTGAGATGTTTGATTGACTTTTCTATTTCTATGACCCAATTCCTACTTTAGGAAATCACAGTGTAGTCTGCAAAATATTATGGTACACCTGATCATGGATCCAACAGAGCAAATTCAAACAAATAGCATCTTTAAGCGAGTACATACACCTAGCCTTTCCTCATCTGCTCCTGTGGAACATGTTTTCAGTATTGTGGGATAGGCATTTTGGTTTAAGACATCAACCAATTTGTCAAGTCAAATTGATCAACGTATACTGATCTCAAAAGTGAATTAGAATCCTTATCATGGCACCACTGTTCACTCATCACTTATTAATTAATTAAATAATAGATGATCAGTTTCTTTTGTTCAATTCAAAATTGCTGTCAGCCCTACCACACACATACACAAATACACAGAGGGTTGAAATAGCATTGAAACAGCGTTCTCTGAAGCAAATAGTGCAGTGTCTGTAAGGTACCACAAACATTGAAAGGTTCAAATGTATGTCGCTACACATGATCTCAAATGAATTCCACTACCTGAACCTCCAATTCAGTTCCACTTTCTTGTAGTTGCTCTGATTATTTATTTTTTTTTGTTTTATTTGGAATTTAATTGGATTTTTTTTTTTTATTTGGAAAGTTCATTCCTGAGTTGACCCCGACGCTGCACAAGACCCGAGTTTGTAAAAGCAGATTTCCACAGTTTACGGTAAGACTAGCCTTTTCTTTTGAAGTTCAGCTTCTTTTGTTGGACAACTTGTGTCTGTCGGTGATGGACGGCAGTAAAATGAGTAGGCGGACAGACAGAGCATTCTGCAGGTGATAAATCTCCCCGGCGTCACACACCTACAGAAGAAGATGGACAGGAGTAAATAAGAAGCACCTGGCAAGTTTGAAGGAAATGTGAATGGCATTGTATTTGGCAAGCTGTCCATCGGACTATTCAGACTTTAAACAAGTGGGAAGAAACCTTCAGGATAAGAGGGTAGATAAGGACAGGTAGGAAGGAGTGTTGCAATGCTGGGTGCTGTCAGTGCAAGAGGTTTCATGGAGAGAAATAAAACATTAGAGTTAGTAAAAGAGTGCTGTAGTGCTGGTTTGACATTTTACTGCTGTTGCCTATTGCTATGCCATCTATGCGTAATGCACTATGTCCACTAGTGTGCCGACAGTTGTTCATCCACTGTTTCTTCTGAAATCAAAGAAATCAAAGAATGAATGAGGAGCTTGTCCTCCCCTTTGCAGCAGTACAGCCTCGACTCTTCCAGGAAGCCTCTATGTTGTAGCATTGCTGTAAGAATTTGATTATACCCAGGCACAAGAGAATATGAGACATCACAAACTGATGTTGGATGATTAGGTTTGGATTATAAACATCAAGTCAGCCCAAAGATGCTGAATAGAGCTCAATCACTGCAACCTAGCCTGATGCTGAGGGTATTTATTCATCCAAATCAGAATCAGAAAACTATTTTGATCCTGGAGGAAATGGCTTGTGTTATAACTGCAGACACACAGAAACACAGTCTAAATAAAGTCTAAATAAATCCAATAAAAACTCTGCAGAAAAAAACTCATATACATAAAACATAATACTGGATATAAATACTATAGATAAATAACTTACAGTAAACTGAATTTCTAATAACATAAATGGTGGTTAGGTGTATGCTATTGCACATAATAGAGATAAGTAGTATATGCATAAAATGTAGTAATAATGTTTTAGCACCTGATAAGAAAATTGCACAATCTTGCACAGGGTAGGCTACTGCACATAAGATAAGATAAGATCAGATAAGATAAACCTTTATTAGTCCCACAAGTGGGAAATTTGCTAAAAAGTTACGAGAATAAAAAAGGAAAAATAAGAAAGAAGCTCAGAAATGCGCAGAGCTGCCATAACAGGCTGCCACTCATTGGGTGCAGATTATTGTGTGAATATGTGACAGAGGGAGGCGTTATGGGAGGAGGGAGGAGTCTGATGGTGGTGGGAAGAAAAGATTTACTTCAGTGGAGCACTTTATGCTGGTGAGTCTTTGGCTAAAGTATACCCCTTTAGCTGATGTTTGGTGTTGGGTGTGGCATTCTAAGCCTCACGTGCAGCTACTTTAGAGAATCGTATTTTATGAGGAATGCTTTTAGGATATTATGCAAGGTGTGTACTCAACTGAATGCCTGTGTCAGTAATGAGTGCACCTTAAACTAGCGGAGTTCACCAATAAGAAGAGATGTCTGGATACTCTTATTTCACCTTCTACTTTCAAATATGATATGGTTTGAAAGATTAGAATCTGAGCTTGACGGAGTTGTAATGAGCTTCAAGTAAACAATTGTAAATGACACAATGCTTTTTGGCAGCAACAGCTGTGACTCCTGACAGATTAACAGTGTTTTAGTTCATAAAGCATGTTAGCACATACTTATTCTGCTTTAAATGAGATCTACTATGCCTTTATCTGCTACTGGTCCAGTGCTTACCATTTACCAATAAGCCACTGCATTGCACTCCCTTAGTATTTGTCTTTTATGGGTGCTAAACTGCTGGAGTACCATTGACTGTGTCGTCTTTTTGTCCATTCACAATCATTTGTACTCCAAGAAGATGAAGCAAAATTTATTACCTGTACTGTTTTAAAGAATTATTACAACAAGTCACTGAAAGAACTGGAAAAGGAATTTTGTGGATTTGGATCTTGATGTAGGATTGTTATGAAGCAATATGCAGCAAGACTGTCATCACAGGTCTTTTGGGAGCGAGTGCAGTGAATATGGAGGATGAGGCAACGGTAAAGAAACCTGGCAGTTGTGAAAGCCTTCTGTCAGCTCACATGGACAGTTGGTCGACCAAATCTCAGAGGGCATGGAATAATCATGCTCCATTTAGTGGGATACGTATGGGAAAATGAGAAAAATCCAATGCGAACCGCTTTTTTAACCACTGTTATCATCTGATTAACAGAGTCTTTTTGCATCAGATCTAAGCACGCGAGGGAAGCACACGAAAAAAAGGATGCCCCAATTCCTAACTGTCGATTTTGGGCCACTGTCTTCATTAAAAATGAATGACACATTTGTAATGGTTAAGGAGGAGCGCTCATGTGGGTTTATGCTATTTCCTGAAAGGCGAGGCCACATTCAAATACAAACGGGAAAGAAATAAATAAAATAGACATTACTTCAAAGGAAGCTAATTCATTAGTTGTTGCTGCCAATACTGCTTAAAGCTTAAACTGGGAGAGCAGGATAGCCATTTCTGAGTTCTGAGAATACAGTTAATACACTAATTAAGGTGAAGTGGTGTAGCTATACCTTGAAGCTATACTTAAACAGACAAGTTCAAATGCAATTAACAAGTATAATGTTATTTGAACCTATATTACTGTAATTAGTATCCTGACAGCTCATAAAATATATTTTCTTTTCACAGAAGAATATTCACTACATTAATCCTTATAAGATGTGGGAGATGATCCACTTCTGCACTATAATACATTTGCACAATAAAAAATAATGGATAAATGCCTGCGTTTAGTTCTCTCAGGTATTGAAATAGCTTCTGACTGATTTTGATGACACAGTCTCATCCTCTTTGATGAGGTCAGTTCTCATCAACTGTTACATGCTAATGGATTCACAATTTAGACTCATCTATTTTGTATTTTGCCCTGGTGATTCATTTTGTTGCCCCATCATTATGGAGTGCTGAACCGATTTAGAAGCCGTTGCCCCTTTGAGTCCTCCTGATTAATATCACTAAAAGACAAATGTGATTTCCACTGAGTGAAACTGTTCATTGATCAGTGTGCTCAATACTTTGCATGTGCTTTTGTCAGCTTTAGAATTAGCTGATGAAGGCCGAGTGTCCATTGTGTCAACAACATGACTAAGATGAAATTTTAGGGGGAAAAAAACACCCATTCATTACCCATTAGTACCCCAAAAGTAAAAAGAGAAGACCATGACTTGGAATTGAAACAGAAATAATGTTTTCGAGAAAAAGTGTTCTTCAGAATTATAAGAGCTTGAAAACTGTGCATAATTAAGAGAATAATTGCAGAAAAAACTATGACATCAGCATAATAACTTTTCATACAAGGATCAGGGCAAAAAGTTTAAAGAAAGAAGTCAGAAAGTCAAGAGAGAAAGAAGTAGTGACACAGACTTGGCCAAAGCAGCTATACGTTTATGCAAACTATATGTAAATGAGATCAATTATGCATGGAGTTGCTGACTTGTCATTACGTAACAAAGTTATTTTAATGGAGACTTGGATTGGTTCACAAACACAATGTCAATGGTTTAGTGCAGTCAGCAAAAAGTTCCTCATGCGTTTGCTAATGACATCTGTAACAGTCACTCTCAGTCAGACCCAAGGCCCATGAAGAGAACAAAAATCACATAAGCATATTACAGACCTTACAGAGTCAAAAGACATATGCTTAGAAGAAATGTATTTTTAAGAAACATAACCCAGATATAAAAGATCTACGTTTATTAACAGGAGATAATCCCTAACACCTCAAACATATGCTTTACCCTATTTAAAATCATACCATCAGATAATGGGCCGGTCCTTTTGCTTCACTGTATTTTCACTCCACAGTTTTACACTTAGCATGATGATCTGCTTGTTTGACATGTGAACACAGATGGAGTGTTGCTTTGTTTTAATCCCATACGGTGATTTCTCACCCAAGGCTCAAAATGACATCCTCTTGACTGAGGCGGTTTGGCACTTTGCTAACACTTATGCAACAGTGTGTCATTTGACAGATGGCGTAGAATCTTGAGCCTATTAAATATTATCAGGAGGTTAACTTGGATTCCACTGAATTGTGTCGAATTAAGACAAATTAGGTCCATGGACGTCACCGGCTGACTGTGAAATGTGTTGCCAAAAGGCCAGCGATGTGTGTAATACGTTTTGACATTCCAATAAAACTGTATTTTAAAGATCAGTTCTGAAATCAAGCATGCTGCTTTCTGCCATAGGTGTTCTGTACGAAACCTTGTCCAGTATTTAGTTTTAATGGTATTGATGGGTCTGTTTCAGGTACATGAAATTGTGGGTAAAAACAAAGAATACTGATTATCACATTACTTCCAAAGCTGTATTTAAATGGGGGTTTTTTTTCATGCCACTGTAACAAGATACTCGTAACGAGGTACTGTGACAAGTTGTTTTTTGTCCAGTGTAATTCATCTCTCATATTCATGAATAGTAAGAAAAGACTGAATGAAAAAAGCTGTGTATTTTAGCTCGCTCAGATCGAAAGTGGGTGCATTTATGAAATCCTCGGTGGACCATCACATCCTGTGCAACTGTTGACCGCTGCCCTGAGGTCAGCAGATATGACGCAACTAGATGTGCAGAGAAAGCAAAGCCAAAAGAAAGTACTGCAAACAGCAGGTTCAGCGCCGGGTAACTTGAATAACATGAAAAAGACCTTAGAGGAAATATTATCCTTTCAAATTTTCTGCGCTCAGGCCTGTAGGCACATGTCTTGTTAAAACTGAAATTTCCGCAATTACGCTCATCAGATGAGTACGTGGATGAATCTCTGATGACTTTAATTCGTTTACTGACGGGACTGAACTTTGTACGGACTGGGTAATGAGCTCTATGTGGGAGGGTGATGATGTTCACTGTTCTGCACAGGCTATAATGGAGCTGTCAGCTGTGGAGACCAACACAGGCATATAATGACACAGAAAATTAAGTCAAAGCCTGTGGTGATGCATAATTGAACCTTTGTACCGCGACAGTACATCCAAGAGATTTCACGTCCTGTTTTATTAAGGAGTATCAATGCCGTCTTTGTGCCATGAGAAGGAAATTAGATCTTTCATACGGTACAAATGTTTTGAAGCCGCTACCAGTAATAAGAAAATCCATCCATTGTAAGATGAAGCGCCCAAAATTAATCAAAAGAGAGACGAATCCATGTAGGAGCATGAATCAAGCGGGCTTGAGCAGTGAATGGTAGATCACAGCTAACAAGAGTGTGTAGGGGGCTGGTGAGCCTACCCATAATGCATCATAGAGTGGGAGGTCAACATGCAGAGTTAGTGTGGGCGTCTCAGTCAAAGAGCCTAACAGCAAATTCCTCACGTTTGTCAGGCCTGTGATCTTAGTCGCTAAAAAAACCCTGCACTCCCACTGTTACAGGTTCCATTCACTGATAAAGCCAGAATGCTTTGATTCATGCTCCTGAGCGGATTCATGTCGTGGGATTTTCTTTGAGCGCCCCACTTTAACGGTATTATGAACTAAATTAATTTTTATCCGACAGATAGCTCTAAAATCAGATTGGCTTTGTATGAAGAAGTTGTAAAACATATTTCTGTGACTGCATACATGAACAGAATTCTTGTACTAAGTTCTTACAAACATTCAGAGACTTTTCTTTGATCATTATGTCTCATAGCAACTATAGGTGGCTTTGAACAAGCTGCACTGCTTGGAGTCGGGATCAGCTTGAAGAGTTAGCATCGCACTTAACTTATTGTCATCAAAGTTAAGTGCAAAAGTTTGGACACCCCGATCAAATGAAATATTACATGTACAAGTGGGCTGTGTAATATGTAATATAGGTACAAGCAGAATACATGAACTGGTCCAAGTAGTGAGAGGTTAAAACAGGTGAACGAGGAGCCAAATGGAACTGTTAGAGATTAGAGCAAACATAGCCAACAGTTTGCATACCCAATTTCCAAATAGCTTAAATATTTGAATGGGTCAGTTGCTTTTTCTGTAACCGCTTATTCCACACTAGGGTTGCGGGTATCCGGAGCCTATCCCGGGGTCATGAAACGGACTCACCCTGGGCGAGGCGCCAGCCCACCATTGTGTTACAGGTTCCATTCACTTTAAGTCAGAATGCTTTGATTCCTGCTCCTGAGCATGTTCATATCAAGGATTTTTTTACAGCCCCACTTTAAAATGATGAGCACCACCTATGGACACTATTTCATAAACTTTACTGTGCACCAAAAGAACGGGGTAGTGAAGCTGGGTGGGAATTTTTGTGAAGATTGAACCTTTACATCACAGATGTATTAGCTAGTGAATGTTGCTACTGAGATGTCTGTGTGATCTTCCACATAGTTTAGTTCTCTTTCAGCTTCAGGAATCAAATAAGAACATCTCCACTCTCCAGATGATCAACAGAGCGTCACCAGTTTGTTCTAAGGAATTTATTGGAGTTTTTCCTTTGCTTGATGAAGTAAGTAATGCTAAGAGACAGTTGTGATGGGCAGTGTGCTGAATCTAATGGAAAGTTGCTAATCCTCAGGGTGCAGAAACTAGTACTCAGTGGCACAGGCAGACATCTTCTGGCCACTGTTAATATGATTTACAAAATTTGATTAATTTTCATTTTCGGCCCTCCAGCCCACAGACACATATCAACCAGAGCACTGGTCACATTTCAACATCGTTATATTTCTTTTTTCTTGTTTTTTGTTGTAGCCTGTAGGGCAGCACCTCAGTATCCATAATGGGCGGAACACCCCTGTTCTAAGGTGTCTAATGTTCATAAAAAATGTTCCTTGTTTACTATAGTACAGTGTAATAAAAGACCACAATATACATTCTGGCTTAATACTGGCTGTTCTTCAGAAAATATTAATATTACTAATACATTATAATGTGAAAGCAGCTCAGATTTTCAGATTTTTTGTTGTTTGTTTTTAAGTGTAAGAGGCATTTGTACTGTAGAAGGTAGAAGGTAGAGCAAGGCTACCTGCATTAATGGATATTGCCCAGGTACATTTACTTTGTGGTTATCTCTTAATTACACTCTAGGCGGCTGTCTCTCAGAGGAACACATCACAGCCTTGTGTGTTCAGAAAAAGAGTGTGTGTATGAGTGTGTGTGTGTGTGTGTATGTGTGTGTGTGTGGATGAAGAGAGGAAATCTACTCTCTCCAGCAGATTGCAGAGATAATCCAGCATCTCTGATGGGGAGTTAGTGGAGCTTGGCCCTCAGGGATTTTCACTTGGACATACATCTGTATCCCCTGTAAAAGAATGGGTGTAATCCTTGTTTTCTGCATACAAAAATCCAATCCAAGATTTGAGTAGACTTACAAAGAGGATATCACAGATACTGTAGCAGGCCTGGGGCGCCCTGTAGTGTATGCCACTGTATTAGCCAGTCTCACATAAGCTGCATACGTGTTTATGCCGGTTTCCATTCACTCAGATGTCTGCGGCTGTCTTAATCTGATCTTATCCTTTTTAATCCAATAAAAAGGCCATATTTGGATTGCGTGTGAAACCTCACATTGCTTAGTTACATGAGAAACGATTCTGATCAAGTGTGACTTTAATTAGGAGTGAATACTAATGAATAAGTTGTCGTTTACATGGATGACACTGAACAACCAATCAGATTGGTGCAGACGTAGGCTTTTCCAATGACCTGAATGCTGGTTAATACTGCAATTGCTCAAGTAAAAAGCTTGGCTTCCACCCACAGCTTTGCAGTGGTAAATGTCACTCTGCTCACAGAGAATGGAGCTATAATCCCTGGCTGGAACAGGAGCTTTTAGGTAGACAGGCACATCACCTAAGCGCCAGATCAATCACATTTATGGGTCATCTGTTGCTGTTATTCATGTCAGGAGGGAGAAGTGCCCGGGAGGTTACGACTTGCAAGACCACTGTTGATGCACTTATTTCTTTTCAGTGCCATAACTTTGATTTTAAAGCTGGGCCGATTTGACACAAATCATGGTTTGAGTTGCAATAGGCACCTGGCTCTTTTTTCCATGTACACTCACCATTTTTACAGTCTGGTTTACCATATGCATTTACAGTTAGAGACTCAGTTTGTTAGTTGATGCACAGTTTGTTAGTCATCTTTTTCATTAATGATCAGTTTCTGACCACAGAGCCACTTAGTGCCTGGAATTTACAAACACAATATATCAGTGACATCATTTAACTGTGTTGAAATCATTGTAATCCAAAACCTCATGTGGCTTCTTGTTTTTACTAAACTACTACAAAAATACAACATGCCAATGCTCACAAATGATTTAATTTATTATTAATTCAATCACTTGGCCAAACACTACAGTTTCATATAGTAGGCTATGGTTACCAAGCAACAGTCAAATATTATTCCACACACAGCACAGCATTTTTTAACAACGACTGTCAACACAGTTGAGTGTGTATTTCTAAAAAGATTTGCTCAACATACATTTGCACATCACCACTATTAATCTGTATATTTTTTTACGGCATTTATCAGACGCTTTTATCATTTCCTAACTACAGGGGACAGTCTCCCTGGAGCAATTTGGGGTTAAGGGTCTTGCTCAGGGACCCAGTGGTGGTGTGCTGAAGGTAGGATTCGAACCCATGACCTCTTGGTCCAGAGGCAAGTATCCTACCCACTGAGCTACCTCCTATATATATGGCCAGTTATTTCATCCATGTTTAAACTGATTTCATTTTAATCAGTCAAGTGTATTGCATAATCAGATAAAATTGTCTGGCAGTGCACATTTTCTCCAAAAGTAAATTTGGCTGCAATGAAATGAGATCAGAACCTTGGATTCATGGCCCGCTTTGCTTTTCAGATTTCTGAGGTGGCAATGTAAAATTGGTGATGCTAAATCAAAAACATTGAAATCTTATTCAAATGAACAGTCCAGTCTTGACCCTCTCCTTGGTGCCCTCAGAACAGATAGCCCTTCTAAGAATAAATCGCCTGTTAATTTCATTATTAGTACAGATAATGGAAGGGTATTTTCATTACGGTCTTGGCAGGGCTGTATGTAGAGGAAGTCTAATCTTTCTGTATATACACATTTTGTATTTCTATGTAGTTAAAACATACAACCAGATGATGTCTTTCTTTGACACACAGAAGTACACGCAGATTTCAGTTGCTTAAATCTTAAAAGCTTAATGACAGACCCGTCAATTTTAGAGCCAGACCAAATAGTTTTAAAGCCAGACAAAACATCCATTTTAAGGCCGAACAAATCAGTTTGGAAATCAAACAATTTTAAAGTCAGACCAAACATCTATTGAGAAAATGGACGTAGGCCTCAAGGGGGCAAAACAAGAAAACAAGTTTGGGGGTTGAACTTCTTTTGTCACTCTCACTGTGAAATGAACCTTTCATGTTCAATTCTGCACAACTATTGAGAACAGGAGTGAGAATAATGGTGTTTTCCCACAGCCTGGTGTTCTCTTAACTTGCAATGAACCAATATGTTGCATGAGGTGGTCCCAATGGCAGGGACAGATGTGTACCAGTACAGTTCAGTGGAGCAGAAGACCTTCTTTCCCAGCTCATCTATCTCTCCTCTTCCTGCCCCCCACCCCCCACCCCCCAAATCTCTCCCTCGCTGCCTGCAGCCTCTGGCGAACTCACTTTGCTGCATTGTTTGACAAAATGAGGGAGAGAGATAAAGCACTTACAAAAATGAAGCTCTGTCTTTTTCTATTCACTGCTGACTGATTGCATTCAACCACAATTCATTTGCATGTGTTTCTGTGTCAGAATGTGTGCACCTCCCAATTAAAACACACAATAAATCCTCGGTCAGTAAATACCTAGAATTGCCTGCTTGTGTCAACACACTGCCAGCACATATACGTCCCTGACACAGAAGTAGCACTGTGCATGGTAATCGGAAAACATGGTGACTATAGAAAAGTCGGGTTTTATCTAGATAGTGCTTTTTACATAGGATATATTGTCTTCAAACACTAGAGAGTGAACATGCCACAAGTTTACAAGTCAGATCAAACAGATGCACACAGATCAGACAAAGGAAAGATCCATGAGATAAACCGGTGATCATTGTTAAAAGCCAATCAAATGGACATATACAGGATATCAATTATTAGAATAAAATTGCAAGTGTGGAGTTCAATATGATAACATTTTAGATAAGAATAAAGTAAGGCTTTGGAATTGACAAATGCATCTACCAGCAACATGGGAGTTTTATGGGAGTAGTGGGTACCACTTTGTACTATGTGCAATGATATGTTGATCAGAAAAAGAAGAAAATTGCCCTTAAAGTTGGGTGCTGGTTGCCAACCACAAAAGAATATTTTGTTTACTTGCTTCCTACACAGCTGCATATAACAGAATTAGGCAATTAGCATTCTCCTCCTAGTGAATTAATTGTCCAGTGATGTCCAACAGATGCTGTGACTGGCTTGATGAGTCTTGGATGAAGCACATGGTAGCTTTCACTCTCCATTGGTAACATCATGTGGCAGAAAAAAAAACAATGGGAGAGGATGAATGCTTTCAGGTTGAGGGACAAGTCCAATGTTTTTTTCCTGAAAGACTTACTGGTGTGTAACAGATTAAACTGCTTGCTAAGCTTAATGACCAATCGTTTGTTTACCACCACACTGAACCAGTGAAAAGAAGCCTAGATAGCCAGAGCCACGTTGAAGTATCAGCAAGAGGTGAGATTTTTATAATAAAAAATCCTTCTTACACATCAAACCACAGCATCACCAGCTAGCCCTTGCTCCATCAGCAAAATTCTTTTCCCAGATGTCAGTACCATTCGCCTGATGTCCAAACTATTTTTTCAAAATGCGAATAACAAGCCCTTGCTCCCTTATTTGGAAATGAAACTTCTTGGCAGTGTTATGAATGGAACAATGGAACAAAACATCCCCTAATGTCAACGCAGTATAATTTTTTTCATTAAATATCTTACATCATCTTGTGGTTCTAAGCTTTTGATAAAGGATCAATTATTGCTTAATAGCTATGTATATTATTACACATGTGACATCATTACACTGGAAACTTGCAAGTAAAGTCTTACTAATGTTTTTACTTGGATTTTATTCCAATGAATTCTTTAAAAGTAAAACATCAATATCACATAAAGAACTCATGGCGTTCCTCCTGTGTCAAGGCCAATCCAAATACGAGGCGAGAAAGAGAAACAGGATAAGATTCCATATTTGATGTTTGACTAACCTACGGACAGTTCAGTCCATGAATGGGATTAACCATATGGGCAATTTTCTATGCAGGAAACTGTAACATACACTTAAGGTGGTATTTCATTTCGGTAATGCTTGGTGTATAAATGATGAATGTTCTCACAAGCCAAATGGTCAGAGCTGTGACTTAGTGGGGAATATTAAAATAATGGCATTTCCTCACAGCTCAATTTGAGAATCAATTTCCCCACAGCAGCAGGCTAGGTGTTTGGCATTAAGCACTGAGGCAGCCTCTCAGCACAGTGATGGAAAAGCAGGCTCTTGGGGTGCTGATTGATTCTTGCTGAGGTCTGAATGTTTCTGTTTACTTTCCGATCACAGGCACTCGCGGTTATAAATCATTCTAATTCACACCTCGGCAGCAGTGCAGACTACTGCAGTTGGCCCAGTGTTGGCTGGGTTGTTGCTGAAGGGACCTCAGCCTGCCTGAAATGGATCACTGCATCAGGTGTTTCCTAGAATGGACGAAACTTTTTTGCTTAACAGGTCCTTTGGGACCTGTTTTGCCTCTGAAACATAGGGCCACACTTGACAAATTTAGAGGTAGGCCTCATGAATCAGTTCACAGCTTTGATAATGACCAACTGTGGGCCATTTCTAAGGTCAATAAGGTCACTTTCCTACTAGAAACAGCCACTTCAAGACCAATTACGGATGTATGAATGTTACATTTAAATTAAATCAATATGTTGATGACTTTGGATTTTATGTTGATGTTCAGAGTCTATATATCCTGACTGTGCTCTGTGTAATTGAAATAAAATGTGTGGCATAATAAGTCTTTTTTTTTTTTGGAGTGGAGCTGAGATTCAGCAGCTCAGAAGGTCACAGGTAATGCTCAAATACACTGTTCATTCAGTGGGTGCGCCTACACCAGCAGTTCCAAAATGTTTGTGTGACTCGTTAATATGCAAGTGTCTGAAAGGTTGTGCTGACCTTCTCCGAAGCTCGATCAATCAAAATAGACTTCTAGTTCAAAAGAAACATGCGGCCCATCACATTCTCTCCCCTTTGACAGCCTGATATAAAAAAGTCTGCTCTTTGATTTGGGAATAGATTTGGATTTCAGGGAGTTGCCCCTGTGCATTGTAAATAAGACAGAGCCGAAGTCACAGGCGGTTAAATACATTACATTTGAGAGAACAGTATTATTTAACTCTATATCTAACTCCATACTTGGCTTAATGAGACCTAATGATGAATAATCAGCTCATTAGGAAACAATCTTGGACTCAACTTTGACAAGAAGCTAATATTCAGAGACCCAGCCACACGCTGAATGCCTCTTCCTTTATCTCCCTTCACCTCAAGAGTGAATTTGGATCTTTACTGCAAGTGAGTGTATTACAGGAACTAATAAACCTGAATTGTAGTCAGCATGTGAAATAGCTTAATGACACTTCATTAGTTTGACAAAGCGTGTGTTATTTTTCTGCTACTAGATTGTGTCAGTTGCTATTTGAGAGCTGTTTGTTCAAGATGTTGTGATAATTATAGTTTAATGATATAATTACAACCCTTGGGATATAATGGTTGACAGATAAAATGGTTTTTGTGTGAGTGTGTGTGAGCAGAGCTGGGATGTAATAGAATGTAAGTGTTTGGAAAATGCATCAGTATTCAGTCCGCATTCTTCCCATTGTTAAAGTGTTGTGTTCAAAATACAGTTTTGAAATATTTAGGAGGATACTTTTGAAAAAAAAGTTTCAGTCATACCAAGAAACTTCATGAATGCTTGCTTGGTGAAATGTTTCTTTGTGAACACTGAGGTTCCTGTTAAAGCCTGAGTAGACTGGTAAACCAATGTGACGAGCCCTCTCAGCCACGTTAAGCTCTTTTGAGGGATGATCTTCCCGGTTAAGGACATGCTCACAAGCAATAAGCTTAGCATCAGCATTGTACTGGACTTTCTGTTTCACCGCAGTTAACTGGAAATTGCATTATAATTAACTTAATGAGGGCATTAACAAATTGGGGCAGGTAGCCTAGTGGTTGGGGCATTCGCCCTGCGATCAGCAAGTCATGGGTTCAATTCCCAAAACTGCTAAGCACCTCTAAGGTACCCTTGAGCAAGGTACCGTCCCCACACACTGTTCCTGGCTGCCTGCTGCTTCACTTGGTGAATGGGTTAAATGCAAAGGAAGAATTTCAAGCTGTTCACACTGTGTGCTGTGGTGTGTTCACTTATGACAGAATGGTCACTTTCACTTCAAATGTGCAGGATTTTGTTATAGGAATGTGGTAAATTGTTTGTAGAAAATACTTTTTTTATTACTATTTTATTTTAATTTAATGGTGAGCAATATAGGACAATATGATGTAAGTACCAAGTACCAATATAAGTAATAATACATTAAATATTCTAGACAAAATTGTTTTTTTTTTTAAGTCACTGATTTATTATGATGTAACAATTATCACTGTATTTAAACCTGGCTAGACAAAGGATTTAATCAGCTGGCTGGAACTCAATCAGTGGAGAGGGGACAGACTGAAAAGGCACAAAACACAAAAGACACAGGCTTATGCCCTGGCGCATTTATCCAAATGTTAGATAATTGTGCTTTGTTTATGAGACAGTATTGCTCAGAGGGGCTCAAAAAAGTGACCTTTTTATATTAACAGAAACTTGGCATGAAGCAGCTTGGCCACCAGTAACAGTGTGGAACGGTTGGGGCTTTCTCCATGTCTCAAGATGTGTTCCAAATGCATTTATAATGGACTTTTTATATACTGGAATATGTTACTGAATACATTTAGAGCAGTGTATTCAGAATTCAGCCATTGCTACTTTTTCAAAATATTCTGCCCAACTTTATGTATATATGTGTCAGTCAGTTTTAGGATTCTTCTGCTGACACACAATACACCAGTGATTTATTTTCCATGTGCATTCCCTTCAGGCTGCTTTTTAAAAAAATGTCATAGCATAGGACTCTATTAAAACTCCTCTGTAAGCAATCAAATAAAATAGATGCTTTGTCTTTGTCTTACATTTGTCGTATTTTGCTCACGGCAAAAGTTAATCTGGTTTCATCCCATAATGTTGCTATGATAAGCCGTTAGTGAGCCTTCAATGAAATCCAACAATGCGAGCACTTTTCACACTGAGATTTTCTGCTGTGTCTGGTTGTGATGGTAGTCGTTATGGAGCGGCAGATGATAAACTAGGACCTTGCCGCAGTGTAACTGTAATACAGGACCATCCCTGAAGGCACACGGGGGCTGGCGAGGTGCTGTATAGAAGCAAATATGATGTATGGGCCAATTGAGTTCCTGGAGCCCCCTCAGTGCAAACTGCACAGAGCCAACACTTCACAGTGACTCAGCCTGACACCGCAGAACTCGCAGTCTATTCACTAACTGCCTACGGCTCCTGTATCCGTATAGATAATGCCAGCATCTTAAAGTGCAACTGACAAGGCTTTAAACAGCTCACTTCAAGATGAAGAGCAGTTCTGCAGTCAAGCTATGACCCATTGTATATTTTACCCAACCAATCTGACACGTATTTAAATTCTATTCTGTGCTTCACTATGCTGAATGTTTTACTATCACTGGGTGCGGACTTCTTTTCCGATCTCTCCACACATAATTATGTCATTTGCATATTCGTTTCATAGTTGCAACCAAATAGCATTTGTATAGTGTCATACTAAAAAACATAACTCCATTTTTTTACAGTATGAAAGAATCGGGGGGGTCTTAACCTTTCATGTTGAATGGACCAAACTTAACGTACAATGAAAGGAATATTATTTTTCCTTCTACAATAAATTGATTGTTGCAGAGATAAAACACTTAGCACTATAGTGACAATATACTGGATACCCAGCCTTATATGATATAATGTACCAAAATCAGTTAATTCATTCATTTCATCAATTAAAAATTTATTTCTACATGACCTTAATCCCTTAGAATTAAACAGGCTATTGTCATTACTATTCTTTCGAGACATATTAAAGAGCTCTGTTCTGAATGGCTGCTTCTTTCACTGTTTATAACTTCTTTATAACTTCAGCATGAATTGGCAGGTCTTAACTGCTGCAGACTGAAAGGACAGATATAAGTAAATGCATTTGTATTTCTAACAAAATCAGTGAGTTCAAAACAGGCGGTTTGTACAGTTTAGTTTCTATATACAGATTACATGGACTGGGGAGTGAATATAATGTTTGGAAACTTTTTATAATGTTTACCTACATTTAAAATGATTAATGAGAATATTTAAATGATCCATGATATGGTCTCCGTAAGATAATAAATGGTTTATTATATAGCAAAGTACGCACAAGACATGAGTCTATCAAAGTCTAGTAAAGTCTGAAAGTAAGAGCATGGTAAGACTAGCCTTTTCTTTTCAAATAAAGCTTCTTTTTTGGGAAACTTGTTTGAATAACAGTTTAATTCACTAATATGACCTATATGGAGTGTGTGGGGAATGGCACATTTTGAAAGATTACATTGTTTCATAGTACATAAAAAGACCATTTGGTTTTCCACGATATGGGCCCTGTAAGACTCCAGAGGCAATGATGTGAAAGTATTGCAGTTTTTTGCCTTTCTTCTCTTCACACTACATAATCAAAGATCCTATTAACAGACATAAAAGTGGGGCTTGTACTAAGAGTCTGTGGAGGAAACATGAACATGTTCGCACAGAGGCGAAAGTCAAGAGTTTGAATAAGATTTTATTTATGAGATTTGAAGATGCATGTGAATGCAGATGAGGTCCAGATGAGGTTTTCCTTCGCTGAGGGGTAAGAACAAGAAGACTAGAGATTCACCAGGAATTTGATCATCTGTTTTTCCATATATGATAAATAACAAAGTATAATAAACCTTTTTTTAAAAAAATGGGTCATTTTCCATAAAGGTAAAAATGTTCTTAACCTACAATGAACGTTAATGATTTTCTGGTCTGTTCGAGATGTTAACACAATGTAAAGTGTGGCTGGCAGCGACAATGTGGAGGTTCAAAGTCAATTAACCTGTAGTGCTGAGGCAAAAAACTGTCCTTCATGCCTTTGAATCCACTCTCCTACTTTAGTAAGATGCTTTTTTCAATTATGTTGTCACATTTATTTTTATATATAAAGAATACAACCTAACAAAGCTAGCAATCTGACATTTTGAGCAAGTAAACAAATGAATATGCTTCACAATTCAGTTATTGTTTATTGTTACTCTATTGAAACAAACTAAAATGTATTATCCCTTATTGATCTAAATTAGGTTTTGAATGTGTGTGCACACCTGCTCAGACACTGTTGTTGTCTAGACCAGTTCTAGGCATGGGTCTAGACAGCTGTTCAGGGTGCCCTCTGGCAATTCAACCCCCAATTTGAACATTGAATCAACATGCAGAATTTGATGTAGGAGAAAATGGATTGTCCTCACTTTAACTGTACTAACCTTGTACTTGATCTTGATTTGACCATTGTTCTAGCTGTAAGTCATATGACCAGTACAGCATGCTTTTGGCTTGGTTTCCCCTGTCATAGCCTGATAAAAAAAACAAATTGGCCCCTTATAGTCACACATGAACACAGCGTGAAATTCTTGCTCTGCATTTAACCCATTCACCAAATGTAGCAGTGGACTGGCACCGATGAGCAGTGTGTGGGGACAGTACCTTGCTCTTGGGTACCCCAGTGATGACTCTAGCAGTTGATAGCTGATATTCGAACCCACAACCTTCTGATTGCAGGGCCAATGCCCTAACCACAAGGTAAATCACAACTTTGATTTGAAAATTATGTTAAATGGACTGCTCAGTGTCTAAAAGAATTATCTCACTGTTAAAAACTGGCATGAGATGCTGACCATTTGATACGCCCCTATCCCGTTGCAGTTCATCTCTTTCTTTTCTTTATTTAGCATATATGTGCTTCCGACAATAAAGGCAGCAATATCTTTTTCTTATAAAGTGATATGAAACAATGGTAGTACACAGAAAGCTCCAGTTTTACGTGCCAGTCTATGTAAAACACAAGCATGCATGTTTCCTAACCATTCAAAGTTTAATGACATCAGGGGGCGCTTCACCAAAGTCTCTAAATTTATAATCAGTAATACATTAGGTAAGGGTTAGGAGCTCACTTTTAAGGCTGCTGTGACGACACCCAGCTAGATAGGAAAGTGAATACCTTTGTGTGTTTCCTATTGTGTGTGGTGGTTATTCTTCCTCTGTCCATGGTACTGAAAATGCCTCTGTAGCGCCACCCAACATGCTGGGCATCCGTTTTTTTTTAAATCAAGGGTACTAATGGGGTGAAGGTACCCCCTTTGCTGTAGCAACTGCCTCTGGGGCAGCTGGTGGTCTAGTGGTTAGGGAGTTGGCCCTGTGATCAGGAGGTTGTGAGTTCAAATCCTTTGCCTGCTTTTGGCACCTCTAAGGTACCCTTGAGTAAGGTACCATCCCCACACAATACTCCCTGGGTGCTGTAACTCTTGTATCAGTAATGTGTGCTACTTAAAGTAATTTTAAGTGTTGTCTAAGTCACATGTTTCCTTAATACCTTGTTTTTGACAACATAATATTACAACCAGTACCACTGTCCATCGTGAAGAATTTTTACAGGGCCAGGACCATTCAGAGGCCTATGACTGCAATACACATCACACTGCCACATTCACAAGTACACTATATGGACAAAAGTATTGGGACACACCTCTTAATTATTGACTTCTGGTTTCCCTATACTTCCCGTGAAGGGCAATCTTAATGCTTCAGCATACCAACACATTTTGGACAACGCCATGCTTTGTTGACACCTTTTCTATTCCACTGTGCCCCAGTGAACAAAGCAAGTTCCACAATGGCATGGTTGGATGAGTTCGGTGTGGAAGAACTTGACTGGCCCACACAGAGCCCTGACCTCAACCCCCATCCAACACCTTGGGGATGAACTGGAATGGAGATTGTGAGCCAGGCCTTCTCGTCCAACATTAACTCATACTGCTCTACAGAATTAATGGGAACAACTTCCCACAGAAACTACAAAATCTTGTGAAAAGTCTTCTTAAAATCTATGTAATTGAATGCAATGTCATTTAAGTCTCTGTTGGTGTATTTTTATATAGTTATTAACCCTTATAGTCACACGTGAACACACCACAGAACAATGTGAAATTCTTTCTCTGCATTTTAACCCATTCACCAAGTGAAGCAGTGGGCTGCCATCAACAAGAGGTGCCTGAGGAACAGTGTGTGGGGACGGTACCTTGCTCAAGGGTACCGCCGCGGTGACACTAGAAGTTGGGATTTGAACCCCCAACTTTCTGATTGCAGGGCCAAAGCCCTAACCACTAGGCCACCCAGCTGTAATGGTCAGGTACCCCAATACTTTTGTCCATGTAGTAGAATTGGGTGAAAACCACCAGGGAGAAAAACACCCATCTGAGGTTCCAGAGTTGAGAGTAACTTTTGGCTGTTGTGTCTCAGGTACAGGATTTACAGCTTAATGCCATTCTTAGTGACCTTTATCAGCTGATGCCACAAGATCCAAGATGCTGAGAAGGTTACAAATGACTCAGGTGAGTTTGGCTGCGAACCCATTGCTGACTCACACACACGCTAGATGCCAGGAGATGCTGCACCAACTCATCTATTATAAAAGAATGCAACACTGTCGGACACAGGGTGTGTGTGTGTGTATGTGAAAAGGAGAGAACAAGACAGTGAGAGAGAGAGAGAGAGATGGAGTGTCAGAGAAAGAGAAAGAGCTATAGAGTGAGATTCATCCTTGTATGTCAGCAAAGTGTCCAGTTAATATTAACATGTCTGCCTATCTTCCTCATTGATATGACTAAGGTGCAGGCACACTCACCCAATATAGATTTACTATTTCAGAGCGCACAAGAGATGTATGGGTGAAAGACGGGAAAAACAATTTTCTGTAAAGAGACAAACACACATCTCTCACATTTATGCGTTGGGCAGACACTCTTTTCCAGGGCAACTTACAATTTAATCATGTTACAGGTGAATGTAGCGTGAGGTGCTTGCTGAAGGACTCCCACTGGTGTAGCATGGTGTGCAGGGAAATCAAACTCTGCTAAATGGAAGGTATTGCCCAGTACAGCAACCACCTCTTAACTCCTAAAGATGATTCAAATGTGTGCTGCATGGTCATCAATAGTAAATGATGAGATTTGTTAAGAATGTTAACTGTTTGCCAGATTTTCAACCCTAATTTTCGTCATATCCAATTCCACCCACTAGCTAGACCTCTCCCATCACACAGTGCTACTAAGCTGGGAGGGTGAAGGCTGGCGCGTGCTTCTCTGAGTCATGTAACACCAGCCACCATCTTTTCACACTGCTGCTAAAACAATGTCACTGGACACTGCTATGAGCAATAACCATCGCTTAGAGATGGAATGTTGCATGGTCAGCAACAGTAAACAGCCATCATTCTTTCATCAGTTATTTTAAAACGGACCTAAACTCACCTAGACATATTTTAAGTGATATACTTCATTCTTCTTGTTTTCAGTAAGTTCCTATGGAATGGTCAACACCAGTAAATTCTGGATTTTCCCAAGAAATTCTGGACTCTTATCCAACATGAACTGAATACCAGTTGTTGTGTGAGTAGTGTGTTCACACTGGGATAATACATCGAGATGTAATGTATTTTTAATACAAAGATGCTGATCTAGATGCACTACAACTGCTGCTGAAATAAATGTGAAAGATAGTAATCTTCGGCCACAGGCTGCCATGCATAACAAACAAGGACACCTCAGGGGCCGCTGCTTTCTGAAATGTTCAGAACGGCCAACACACCGAGCAAAGATCACTGCCACGATGTATAATGAGTGGAAGTGTCCTTCCAGAAGCTTCTCAAGTATAATTCACACAGCTGTAATTTCTGTCATTCCCGTTTAATGCAAAATGCAGTGCTTGGCCTGAAATGATACTACATTACGAAGTAGGGCACTCATCCTTTTTCTCTTGGTGGCCATAACAACCATCTTCTGCTGCATCTCTATGGGAGACCGATGGTGGGGAATTAATCAGTGATATAGTTTGTTAAACCAAAGTTTTGGTGAATATGTAGTTCCAAATGATTAATTTAAAGTCTTTTAACACAGATAACACGCTGGCCCCCAAGTTCAGACATGAATAATACTACTATATCAGTAAAAGCACCTGCCTGACTCTTCACGCTACACTCGCTTTCTATTTTAAATTGCTATGGATAAGAGCACCTGCTCTTATCTATAAAGGTGAACATTATGAAAGTAGGCCGACGTCCACTGCTTCAGGGCTGGATGAGCATGCGGTATGGAACTAAAAAATAAAAAGTGGTCTGTGAACAGGAGAGAAAAGATGTGACTTTAGCCATAAACAAAACATAAACTGGTTGCAATGCCTTCATTTCAGTGCTTTCCAGAATGACTGGCACCCTTATTTAATACGAGAGACGAAGTCTAATGAAATGTCTTTACTCAGAAAATGTTTCAAAGAAAATGTATACATTTCATCTGAACCCGTAAGACTTGAGATGCGCAGTGTGCTTTGGATCGTTGTCTTACTGAACCACGACCATGTTTTAGCTTCTTGGCAGTGACGTTCTGATTTTCTGGTACTTGCTGGAACCCATAATGCAAACAAATCTACAGGGCCTTTGAAGGAGAAACTTTTTTAACACTTAGGCCAACATTAAATGAAAAAAAAATGCCTGGAAACATACTTCATTTACATTTCCTGTATATCTAATTCTTGAGGTGACAATAACTGTAATGTGATTATATTTTAAAATGTATTTCACACAAATGACTGCTTGATTCTCAGACTGAATATACCTCAAATATAAGAAAGATTTTTGTCTATTTTCAATGTAATGTTAGGGTAATAACTGATAAAATGATTTTTAAACACAACAAGGGCTTGCTGCAGGGTAAAGTGCTTATATTGTTTAGATCGATATAATCATTATTGTTATTGCCATTACAGCCAAAAAGTAATTAAACATTGTCATGTCATTACACAAATATACAGACCAATTTCTAGTGGCTGTTCTTGCATCAGATTGCACACAGAACATACTTTACTTTTGAATTGGTAGCATGTTCATCCAATTAACATGTGAGACTGATCATCACAACATAGTGCGTAGAGCCTATAGTGACTCAGGCCCCATATTGACCCTGCTACAACTCATAAGGTATGAAATCTGTATACAGCTAGTACAGTTTCCTTTATTAAACTCTGCATCCTTGTTTGGACCATTTAATCTTAATGTGAAGAAAAGCAGCCCACTCCCTTTGAGCCTTTCTTGTGTTTTGACTAGTAGGAGGTGATGCATAACCCCCATATCCTGCATATGTGTGATTGAGAAATGCGAGATACACTTTACTTCTGTGTAGGCTTCGAATCCTTCTGTATTCGCATCAAAGGGAGAAGTTTACACACCAGCACAGGAAGGGTGTCTGTGTGGGTGTGTGTGGGCACTTCTTTGTTGTATTATTGATGGAGGCAGCAGGTAACAAGGGACGAAGGAGTGAGATTTGGCTCAGTTTAAAGTAGTCATTAACTAGGGAACCCTGTGGCTGTAAGATTAATGGCCAATTTCTGTCTAAAACATTTCTTGAAGCTGCTGGGGGAGACTTTGCTCTCAGCGAGTCTAAAAGTAAATGTTTTTTTTTTTTTTTTGCAATTATCAAGGTGTTTTATTTCCAATTTACTTACTACATAACTCCTTTTTCTCTCCATCTATCTCACCAGGAGACCCCCACAACTGTGAACTGATGATCTGCAAGAAATCGCAGCAGCACAACAAGCTCAGGGTAAATGTCAGCTGACCTGCTGCCACACATTTGGCTTTGTTTATACCATACAATGGGCCTACAGAGCTCCACAGTCTATATAGAGTATATATTAAATTGCTTTTTTTCCTCTCTCTCTAACAGATTTGTTTAAAGCAGTAGCAAATCATGACTGTTCTTGATGACTGTTCTGATCTGAGCCTTTACTAAACCAAGGAAAAACACCCCACTATGATCATTTCTGTTTGTGCTCCTATGAAATTATAGTAGTATGTAAGCACTAAGCTACAGTTATATTGCATGGACATTTTTTGGCCTTTCTAGATTAAACACAGACATCTAAAACTTAAAATGTGTTATCTGAACCTCATAACCTCATATTAGACACGCTAATATACATATTACACTGTATGTAACATTCCTAGAGTAATTCCTTCAGTAAAGCGCCCTGGAAGGGGGCTGGCCCTATTTACCATCTGACAGAATCCCACTGGTTTTACCTTCACAACATTAAAAACCTCTTGACTGATTGTACTGTCCTGGTATTATAAAACTAGCTTAATAAAAATAAAAACATCATTCAATTGAAAACAAATAAACTGTATATTCAGTGTTTGTTTGGTTTCCAGAAATAATTAGGGCTCCTCTGAGACTCAGACCTGGTTTTAAGTGACACATTTTACTCTTCTTTAGTTATGGACCTCAACTCACCTAGACATGCTATACAGCTCTGGAAAAAATAAGAGAGCACTGCAATTTATTTTTAAATCAGCATCTCTATGAATATGACAATCATTCCATGCCAGGGTCTGTTAAATTCCTACACAAGCACCTCATTCTGCTTTCTGAGGTCCTGATTAGTGATCACCTGAATCAAATCTTATTTATTGAGGAAAAGTATGAAAAAAAAACATGTAATCAACACTTTCCTCTTGCAATGTGACCAGTTGAATGGCTAAACACTACTAGAATTATGTAAATTATTGCCATTTTGTTTTAGAGTGAAGTAGAGATTTGTTTTCTTTGAATTATTCAGGCTCTGTAAACACTGCATCATTTCTCTTATTTTGATGTTTTGTAATTACCTTAAAATGAAAGAACAATAGTTTTATTTGGAAATTACGATAAATATCGTCAGCAGTTCTTAAAAACTAAGGCAAAGCTGTTCAGTTCAATACTTGCACCTATAAAAGATAAAACCTGAGAAACTGAAGATGTTTGCAGTCGTCTATTGTTCTTCTCCAGAGCTGTATTTCTTTCTTCTTGTTTACAATTACAAAAACACAATTACAAGAAATTCACAAAACAGTCTTCTTACAGTGTCCAACATGTGTAATTGTAAAAAGAAATAAAAATCACCCTTAAATTCAGTTTTCTGGCTGATATCCAAAACCTTTCAGCTGATCAGTGAGGTGTAGCTGGTCCAGCAAAGGAATTTAACATGAAATCAAGTGTAGCAGCACATTTGTACATGTCCCCGCGAAGATGATATCTGCTGGCTTTCCGTCAGGCCTCAGTGACCTCGCCGCCCTCCCTGGGTGCAGCCCCATTTGAGTGTCCGGTGCCAGGGCAAAAGCCATTTGGTGTTGGCTGCTGTTCTGAAGATTAAAGCCCATTAAAGTCATGCTCTACAACCCAGGCCACAACGCTGACGGCAGATGGCATAGCCTGCCGAACACTGTAAGTCAGTAGGGGACTCATTGCTATTCATGAAGCGAAAGAAAAAAAAAGGTTCACCGAATGAAACACGAGGATTATCATGAGGCACTTTTCTTTCGTGCTTTCAAGCAAATGGTCATACTGTGAGGCTGCAGGCTGACCTAGCATGGAAATGAATGGCAGTTAGGGTTAAAACAGGCGGATGACGCTTTTGTTTTGTTCAAATTTAAGCTGAATAAGATAAGAAGACTTGGTTTGCTGTGTTAGAAGGTGGGCCAATATGCTGCGAAACTCGCGTCATCTTTGTAGCATCGCTGCAGATATCAAATGTGCTTCATATTTCTTTTATGAGATTGCTAAATAACGGCTTATTCAGTGGACCTTGTGTATGTGTGTGTGAGACAGAATGCCTGGTCCCGATGGAGGGGGACTGATTGATGAGGTAAGGGAAGAGAGAGAGAGAGAGAGAGTGAGTGAGAGAGCAGAAATAGGAGATTAAAGTAGAGGCACAGGATTAGAGAGCAGGTTTTAATGATGCAAATGGAACTGGTAATGCTGTGAAGAGGATGGTCTTCTTCATTATACTGGATCTCAGCTCTCTCTCTCTCTCTCCCTCCCTCTGTCTTTTGCTGTCATAAGTTTGAAGGTCTAAGGACCCATGTTTTTATACAACCACTAGATTATATAGAGGATAGAGGTCGGGGGTTGGGGACAGGGATGGTGGGGCGTACACAGTTCACAGTAAAATGTATTTAATTTGTGGATTTACATTAGAGGACATTAATCCTCTTGGGGTATAGCCTTTCATCATTGCTCCTAATTTCTAAGAATTCATATTCCAGAGTCACAGATAAAGTCAAAGTAAGGATTGCCATTACATCATTCCGTTTCTGACAGAAAGATAGGATTCACATAAATTTATATTCAAGCTCCCGACCCTAACTTGTAGCTATTTGTAACAAATCGTGATAGCAGTCATCTAGTATTAGGAACCGCAAGAAATATAATTGGTCTCGGAATGATATGAAACAAGGTTGGGCCCTGAGGGTTCTTGTTAGATCCCTAATGACAGGGAATATGCTAGTATGTGAGCTACAGAAGCTCAGAAAGCTCAGAAAGTTCTTGCAAAGTGGGCAGCTTCTGAGTTCTCACTTCATAAGATCTAAGACACAACCCAAGGACTGACTTCGGTGGTGAATTTTAAGATGACATGCCGCCGAATAATTAGATGTAAATAGTTTGCGGACTTCTGAGGAGAAAGCGAAAGGGTTTTTGATGCTCGGTGTCAGCAGAAAAAACAAAGTGAATTCTCTATAGCCAGTTCAAAAACTCTGAGTCAGCAGTCACTGTTCATCGGATGGATTTCTTTACTTAGTTACCATTGGCGTTTGAACATTCAAAGCTGAGAGATGGACCTAACAGTGATGCCTGGTGGGTCAATGTTTTTTTCAGTCTGCTCCAGTGCTCTGTACGCCTGAACCAGGTGAAGGGTACCTGAAATGAATCCTAATGGTGCCTGGGAGGATCTTGATTCTTATTGGTTTTTACACATGCTCTTAGAGATTTTTTATCCTGCCACTGTCTCAGCTTGTTCCTTAAAACCTTGGCTTGTTAAAATACTGTCCAGCTGCGTTGGGACAATATCTTAAAAAAAAGAAAGAAAGAAAGAAGAGGCATAAAAATACAACTGAAGTTAATAAACATGTGGATCAGCCAGGGATCAATGAGGACTGCACTGGAAACCAGTGTTCGATTAAGAAAAAAAAGCAGCACCATTCAGGGCGTTTCACTAATTGAATGTACAGAAATGTCTGAAAAAAATCAATAAGCTGATTATTATTTCTACATACTGTTTGTATGTTAGGAGGTCTGGGTGTGTACAGCACATAGATGAGGCATTTGTCTTTGACTGTGCATTATTGATTGAGTATGTGAAACTTGCCCAGTGCTGTTCTCGCCTCCTCTAGCAGGCCACTGATTGATGGTACTTTTCTCTAACGACCCAGCGTTGCGCTGGGAGACCAGCCAGCATACTAATTCAAACTGGGGCTTGATGCCCGTCATGGAAGAAACAAGCTGATGAGGCAATAGTTACTGATGAGTTGCGGTATTGGAGCAAGACAGTAGATCCTGCAATGGATTGATCGTCAGAGATGGGAAAGTTCGTTCTCTGAAGCATTTGGAAGGGAATCAGAAAGTGCCTCTCTGCCAGCCTCAAAAGGAGATTTTAGTACTTTCAAGCTACTGAATAACCTTCTCCTGGGAGTGGTCCTCCTGCACTGAGCTTGAAAATTGCCTGTGGCTCCTAACCTCTAGGTCTCTTTCCCAACTGCAAGGAAGAGTCTGTTGTTTCTTGCGATGTGATGTTCTTTCCCATGTGCTCAGAGTATACAAGTAAAAGTACATTTCTGTGAATCTACACAAGTACTGGAAAGGGGGAGGTTGGGCCTGCAGGGTTTAAAAGTTGAATGACATATGGTGCTTCCACAATTAAAATTGAAAAGGTTGCAAGGGCAGTATTTGTTGGCTTGTCCAAGGAAAGACACGGAGAAAGGCCTGCAATCAAGTAAGCAGGATTTATCCATATTCTCAAACAAAAAGGAAAGACAAACATGGTTAAGCCAATTACTTTCTCTTCTACCTGTCTTGGGGAAGTGAAATAATGAGCTTCTGTCAATTGCTTTGCTGTGAAATAATGAGTTTGCTGGATGTGCATGATCGATCTGCAGGCTCTTCCATTCTTAGCCATTTGAAAGTTCACTGCTTTTTGAAATGCTATTGTAATATCATATAAACCTGGTGTTGTTTTTAGAAATGCATCTAAATTCATTCTTCTAGGACCAGTGTTGGGCAGTAACGCGTTACTAAGTAATGTGTTACTGTAGTTTGATTCTTTTTTTAGTAACGTAGTAATCTAGCGCATTATAATTTTAAAATGGGTAATTAGATTACCGTTACAATTCAAGTAACGTTGCCTTACTAATAAAATCAAGTTCACAGTATCCTGTCAGCGTGACATCATCTACGGGAGACCTGCACGCCACAGCAACTCGGACAAAAACAAAGCGAACATGGAGAGTCAGAAGTTCGCATTCAGTAGCTGGAAATATAGCCATTACTTTAAATTAATCTCGGTTAAAGACAAGAACATTATGCGAGTTGTCGTAGTTTTGTAACACTTAATAATAAAGTGTGTTTGAGCTGACTAGAGTGTGTTTGAGCTGATTTAAGAGTTTCTCTAGAGGATGGGGAAGTAACTAGTAATCTAACTAGTAATGGAACTAATTACTTTTGAAATAAAGTAATCTCATTAGTAATTTGATTACTTTTAAAGGGAATAATCAGTAATCAGTAGTTTAATTACACTTTTAAAGTAATTTGCCCAACACTGTCTAGAACGGCACCATCTTGTAACCAATAGATTGTGGATTTTTAGTGGATGACAATTAGTTGGAGGGGTAACAATATTTCTTAATGACTACGATCTGCACAATGCTCATTGAACAAATTTAATAATTTAGACATTTAATAGCACTTTAAATATATTCGCTTTATTTAGCTTCATACCAGTGATACTACCATCTGCTCAGCTGTCTGCTGTGGTCTGCAACCAAAATCTAGACAGAACAGAGAACAATCAGAACAGTGTCACTCATCCCACCCCACCCCTCCACCAAATACCCCAAACCCTTTTGAAAGCAGTAAAATCAAGGTTGTTACTTAGTATCAGATTTAAAAATAAGAATCAGGACCACAAATGATTTGCAAAAATATACTATCAGTTGAGAGTGCCTCACAAACCAGACTCAATAGAAAACACCTGAAACAAACATTTGACTACCTTCAGTTTTTCTAAAATCTCTCCTGATTGCCTGATCTCCTGAAGTCTGTTGTTTTCATGGTGATTTCGATCTCACTTTAATATGTTTTGTAAGTGATACAATGATTTGTAGGACATTAGCAGTAAAAAATGTGTAAAGTTCTTGCACTGCCCATGCACTGTCTGTTTGTGGTGAGAGTAAAGTGGTCTTAGTGTCTGAGAATGAGTTTGCACCGTCTTTGCAGTATTGGGGCCTGGTTCCAGTTGCTCCCGTGGCATGAGAGTCAGGCATTGTACTTCTTGAGGAGATCATTCTGCCAATGCCTCTTGCGGTCAGGGAAGAGTTTGGGAATGCGGATCTTGCGAAAATCTTCAATGCACTTCTTCAGCTCCTCCTCCATCATCTTCCTCTCCTCCTCCTCTGGATCATGGGCCAGGGGTCCGCCGTTCTCTTTGGTGGCAACTGGGCGGGGAAGGGTCTTCAGGGCCAAGGTAGTGGGCCTTGCAGGACTGATGGTAGGTATTGGAGGGGGGCTCATAGGAGGGTTAATAGGAGGATTGGGACGAGGTTTGGGAGGTGGTGTGGAGGGATCAAAAATGGGAGGCGGAGGTGGAGGGAGTGGCAGATCAGGGCTGTCCGGAGGAGACAGAGGGGGTACAGGCTCCAGCGGAGGAACGTCTTGCAAGTCTGGGTCAACACTGATAATGTCCTTGCATTGCTCTTCTACCGGCTGGTCACCTGGCTTGTCTGCATCTTCGGTGTCATGAATACATGGTGCAGATGATACTTTGTCGCCTGTTGATAGACACAAAAGAGTGTAAACATTTTTCCAACATTCTGGATTCTGTGCAACCATTCCATTCAACTAATTTGCTCTAAGAAGTGCTATTGCAGATCTTTTCTGCTGACTGCTATCAGGCTCCACAGGTAACTTTTCCCAGCACAGCATATTGCCCTCAAATTCACAGTATGTCTCTTACACAATAACTCACATCCCTTATACCATTGTGTTTGAATATTGATGATGCAATTTGCATTTGTTTACATTGTCTTACACCGTGAGCATGTGTACTTCTATGCATTCGTGTGTATTTATCATGTGTACATACTTTCCAGGTTTTTTCTGCTATTCTGACATGCAAAATTTACCTTTACCAAACCAAAACAAGCAACTGGACAAGTTTCTAAAGAGAATCAGTCAAGTGTAGGTGAATAAATCTTGTACACTGGGAGTGTTAACGTGTTAATTTCAATTAATTAATTAAATGACTGGTTTAAAATATATTGTTCTTTGATTGCATGGGAAACCAAAAAAAAAACAAGAGTGAGAAAGAAGCACCACAGAGACTGAGGTTGTTCACGGTGGGCTGCAGATCTGTTTGAACAAGGATTGTAGGTGGTCAGGGAGGCTTCACACATAACACTTTAATGCATTCTCCTCTTTTTTGTTCTTTTGATCAAAGTGTTGTCATTGGTGCAGCTGGCAGAGAAAGCAAGCCCGTCAAGAACAGCTTTGTTGTCACCCTGGCTTCTGAGATCGAGGTGGCCACTGGGACTGAGGTGAGCATAGTTTGGGCTGGGAAGAGGACTGGAGGTCTACCTCACACAGGAGGAAAAAACAGCTGATGGTAAAAAAAAAAGTGGATAGGGTAAGCAAGCGGGCATGAGTTTCTAAAACTGCCACTGGGGAAAACTCTGGTGTTGGTTCACGTTAGTGCTGTGCCAAATGAGTTAGTGGAGGTCCAGGTCTTCCTCTCAAATGATATGCCATGGACACTATAAAATAATTCAGTCAGGTCAGCCTAAAAATTATACTACAAGTCGTGGCAGTCTGTTTAACTCCTTAGTGGCAAGGCAACAAATAACTTGCCTTTTGGAAAGAGAAATATATAGGATTATACACACTTTAATCGTCTTTCATGGTCATACTGATGAATCTAATAAAAAATAAGCCCTTGGCGATGTAAATTCTGTTCTGAACACACACATGCACTCAGAAATGCATCCAGCAATAAAAACCTGCATCAAGCTTCCCTCACACAGTGATGGAAAACACAGAAAACATTCCAACTCCACATGCTGATACATTTTACCACTGAACATACAAGTACTGTGAGTGCAGATATTAAGGGGAAAATGCCCAAATAACAGAGGATATGAATTGTTTTTGTTCATCAACTCATTCAAATACATAACTGTGAACATCAGAAGGACTGAACAGGACTTCTTTTGTGTATCCAGCTTTAGAAAATATGCAAAAATATAACCAAATATATGTAACCTGACTACAGGAATTCCAACACCAATATGCATTAGTTTAATGGTTGGTCTAAAACGAAACCAACCCTATATTCAGGGAAAAGAGTAGGGTACGCTTACATTACTTATATAAGTCTTACTAAGATTTGGTATGGGAGGGTAAGATAGGTTTGATAGTGAAAATGTCTAGGTTTTTCATGTATACATTACACTACATATCCAGATGTTTATGTTATTCAGAACAGCATAAAAGCTGTCTTAAGTGGCTATTTTAATAGAGTAACATATCAAAATCTATGCTATATACCATAAACGTCGTACGGTTACTCGTAGCAACTAATTCAATATGGGGGAACTTCAATGAGAAGTTAATGAATGTTTAAGCTTCTTTTTTCCTGCTCTAGATGAAACTAGAGGAAGGAGAAACATAATATTTGAATCAATATTTCCAATATATCAATATATCAGTAACCCTGAAATTATTCAAATGATTTACATTAGCATTATATTTCAATAAAAGCAGCATTATTGTCGTGTTGTACTACCAAACGATCACCACCAAATTAAAATATCTAGTGAATAGGGAGAGAGATATTATAATTCCTATATTTATTTAATACTATTTAATACTTGGTTATATTGTTATACTGTGTATACTAGTTATATTGGCTATATACTGGTCATATTGTCTATAATGTTTGTACCACTCTTTAAGAACGCATAAACCTTTAAGAATGTATACTCAGGCTGCTATTTTCACTTGTCTCATACCGTTTTATACTGTTATACTGTTTATACTGGCTATACTGGTCATAACTTTTGCACATACCTTCAACTGTTGCACATTTTGTTTTACTTCTATTTATGTCTACACAGCCAAAACGGGTTAACCTTATTTAGTACTTCTTATTTGCACTTTTTCTTATTTTTTTGTTGCACAGTGTCTTATGTCTGTTGCACTAGATGTACACTGTGGAACCTGAGCTTAGCCATTTCGTCTCTCTGTATACTTGCATATGGTTGAGATGACAATAAAGTTCACTTTGACACTTTGACTTTGACTTTATCAAATTTTTAGTTCTATTTTTTGGTATTATATTATATATAACCCCTCATCCCCCCTAAGAAATGCTGTCTGTGAAAATGACTGTTAAACACACCAAAGTAAAATGACAGCAATATATTCCATCAGTCAAAATCTTTCACTTTAAATCAGCATCTGCCTTTTTTGTACTGTGGAGTAATACAGCCACCAGCTATGAGGAAGCACTTAGGATTTGCTTTCATACACTGGCACACATTTATCCGACTCCATGCTACACAAACACACGCACACTAACGCTTCTCCTGCCCTCACTCGACTGGATCCTCTTCTCCACTGTAACCTGCTCATGCGATGACACCCGGCTCGCTGAATGGCATTGTAAATATAGGCCTGCAGCATTACTGCTGGATGTGAAGCCGAGTTTCAAGCGCTCGTTTTCTCTGAACCTCATAATGGTAGCGTGCGGGTTTTCGTAGGCTTTAGACGTGGGTGTGTGTGGGGGGTTTTGAGTGCCAGTGGAATTATCTACTGAAAAGAGAAGATGGTGGGGGGATGGGTCACATTTCTGTCGAGGCTTATGGAGTAAAGAGGAAAATACTCTTCCATTTTCCTGTCACTCTGCTAAAATATGAAAGCGTTCTCTAGCATCTTTTGCATTTTTTTTAAACCCAGGCAGCCCATCTGTTGTCTGTGGCACATTTTAACAGTACCATGATTACTGCTATTAGCAATACTAATGTGTCACCAGCACCAGGCCATCATTTACAAGTCTGTGTGTGTGTGTGTGTGTGTGTGTACGTGTGTGTGTTTCTGTTTGGGACCATCAGAGTTATCAAAGAAGTTAAAGAATAGATACTACTTTGTTACTTTTGAATATGCAGTAAGTGCAGCAAGGAATGCAAAATGACATGTTTAACTATATTTTGCCTCCTGCACATCACCAGGACCGTTTCTTGCTAAAGGTGGTTCAAACAGGACCCTCAAATATCACAGGGCCTGTAAATATGTAATTATGTAGTAGCTGCTATTATTATTATTACTAGTATTATTGTTGGTGGTGTTATTATTTTTAAATGGGTCAGTCAAGATGTTGGAAGATACATGTTTTGTCATTTAATTCATTATTTATTTGATTTATTTTTAGTTTGTAAGAGCTTATTTATTAAAATGAGATTACCTTATAAATATACACATTTGAATTTACCGTATACATGCACTTTTAGTTTTTAAGAGTTTACTTAATAAAAGGAGGTCTTTATTGTCTGAGCTGTGCAATATTTCCACTTACCTTATAAATGTATCTACATTATTTATTCTAATTTGTATTTCTCTCATTTGTCTTGTTTCTTCTTATTATTTTTTTTAGTTATAAGCAGTTTTACAGGACTCTATTTTAAAATATGCTTTGGAAATGCACTTGACTTTTAACATTTTTTTTTTTTACTTTTTGAAATTTTTAAAGACTCCTCTATTTCTCCTTTGTTTCAGTCATCAGAATCAGTGCAGCATGTCACAATGGAAAATCAAACCACTTTTTATGGAGTTGCTAGTACCAGTTTTTGTTAAAATGGAACTTTAATGTTGAGGGTTTGCTTTCATTTTTTGTGGTCATTCAAATATTCCCTTGTTCCGTTATTCCTAGAAATTTGAGAGGAACAATGGGACATTCTTAGCCACAGCATCATTTCAGCGACCAGTCTGCAAGAGCAGACACCCCTGCGTGCTCAGTTGCGTAAATGAATGCCTGGAGAGCCATGTGAGAAGATCATCAGTTCAGCTCTTGCTGGCTAAGAGCCTTGTGAGGTAACCTTGTGTGGGATGTGGGAAGCTTTTCAAAGTAAAAACTATGCCTATTGTCTCTATGGTTACGCCTCATCATCATGGAGCCTTACAGTCCTGTTTTATGTCCCCCCACTCATTTTCCCCCCAATGACTTAAGAAAGTGCTTTGAAAAGATCCGTGTTGGGAAACGTTAGCGCGTGTCTTTAGCCTAAGAACTGACATTTTCTTGTTTCTGATTTACGCTTGTCAGTATGTTTGAGGGTTAATTGGGAGCTTTTATGGAAGATACGAAGTGAATGAGTTAGGCAGAGTCTGAGCGTGCGCTTATTATTGAATAATTAAAGTGTAAAGTGACCATTTTGCCACATGTAAATACACCCCAGCACACATTATGAACATTGTGAAATTATTCTCTGCATTTAAAACATTCACCAAAGTGAAGCAGTGAGCTTCAGGCCCGGGGAGCAGTGTGTGTGGACGGCACCTTGCTCAAGGGTATCTCAGTGGTGCCACTAGCAGTCCTGATATTCGAACCCATTACCTTCCGATCGCAGGGGCAACTTCATAGCCACCACGCCACCAGCTGCCCCTGGTGCTGTTGCTTTTGGGACAAAATGTTCTACCTTTCTAGACAAATTGAACACTCCGCTCTCTATATTGTGTCAACCAAGAGTCCGCTGGTGACCAAAAAGAAAACAGCACCCCAACTTACAAAGGAGACCCGCCTCCACAACTGTTTTTATCAAGGAGAGATGACCCCAGCAGTGCTCCATGAGAAATAGTCCAACATTACTCAAAATCATGTCAAATTAACATACACAGAACAGCCTCTGCTGTGTAATATAGACACAGATGTTGACAAAAATATTCAGCCAATAGTTCCCTATGGTGAGAAGCGGACCACTGATGACAGACTAACAGATCAATCATTAATGATCATCAATGACATTTCATCTGAAAGGTGAACCAACAGGTCAAAAGTGTCTAATAATGTGGACAGCGAGTGGACAGTCTATGATCCACACTGTGTAACACACATTCACACACACACAGACAGACACACACACACACTAACATGCATGACAAGCATGTCAGAGTCATGGCTGTGATGCGAATAACCCACCACCTAAATAATTCCTGCTCACTGGTGGTCCTGTGGGGGTCCTAACCACTAAGAAATGGGTTAAAGGGTGAATGGCTTACAAAAGATACAGGGGAACTGATGGACTGCAGTCTGTGACTGTAAACTCCAGTTCAAATGTATGGAAAGAGGAGCTGATAAAATGAACAACTAGAGAGAATAAACCAAGACAAAAATTAGAGCAGTTGTGACTATATAGACACTTTGTTATTTATTTATTTATTTATTTATTTATTCACTCATCTATTGGCTCCCTCTGGGTGATGCTTGTCTATATTCTCCCATATGTATTTGCAAACAGTGAAGTAGGTAATTAGACCCACTGTGCCAGTACTTCTCTTTTGACTCATTCTGTTTTCTCCCCAGCTCTCTTATTTGAGCTGCTGCACAGTGTTGTGGCAGCTGCCCATAGTGTGACAGATTCCCAAGGAATTATGCGCATGCCAGTCTTCATCATGTGACCAGTATGTGTGTGTGTGTGTGTGTATGTATGAGAGAGAGAGCGAGAGAGAGAGAGAGAAACAAGAAGTGATAAGCATAAATCACTTTGCATGAAGATGGAAACACCACACACCAGCCATTATCCCTCTCATTCATTTAGCTCACATGTGGATTTATTAGAACGATAATCTGATGGCCTTTTTTCCTCCTGTGCGAGAAAAGTGTGAGAAATGGCCAGCTATCATGCCAACCTGTGCTCTGCCTTCCCTATTTCGTTTTGCTGTTGAAAAAACTTGCATCTCCGTTTATTTAATGTCTTTTTGCATAATAAAAAAGCCAGTCATCTTTTATAGTGTATGAAAACAAAATCAAAATTAATGGATCAAAAAAACGGATCCACATTGCCTTCGGCAAAAAAAAAAATCATCTTTTTAAATTGCATACATTTTTACTTAATATCAATTATAATTCTCCTGTAGTTTTGGAGATACAACAAATACAACATGTTAAAAAGTGTGTTTCAGAAACTGCAGAAAACACACAATCAAAATTCGATAAAGTCCTTATTTTTACGACTTTGTGAGATATTTTAAGTTTTTAATTAGAACAGATGTCATAGTGAACACGGTGAAGGAGGAGGGATATGGGAGTGAACATATTTTTTTGTTGACCGGGGGAGGAGTGACTTGCGTCTCGGTAGCTTATATCTAAAAACGCCCTGAGCAGGTTCGAAATCTTGACCGCTATGGCTGTGGACCAATGGGCCGCTGCTGAGTCGGTTAGAAATCTTGACCGCTATATCTGTGGACCAATGGGCAGCTGCTCAGCTTTGTAAATCTGCTCGGGTCGGGCCAGCGAGGACAGAGTCCTCCGGAGCTTATTGATAATTAGACTGAAGATTAGACCCCGGAGTGGGCAGATGGCGAAGGTGACTCCCTGCTCTGCTGCAGTAGCGCAAGGTAAAAAAAATTCTCGCGCTGCGCTGCTTTTTCTCCCTCACTCTCCTGTCTTCCCTCATCTCCACAGGCCCAGGCTGCGCTCACTCCCTTTGGTACGCCCTGTTTCTTTCATGCCGCTGCATTGTCAGGGATGGTTTTAATCACTACATTAATGGGCACAGTGTAATTACACCTCAGTGGTTTTAGGGGGCAAAATTGTATTAAGCTCAGCTTTGCTGGCGAGCTGCCGCACTATGCAGTCTCTTCTTGAAGAAAGGTGGGGGGGGGGGGGGTGACTGGGAGTGAGGGAGGGAGTGAGTGAGTGAAAGAGTGAGTGAGTGAGGCAGAGGACACAGAGTGAGAAAAGGGAGGTAATGAGGAGAGCGGGGAAAGAGGGATATACAGAAAGAAGGGAATAAATAGGTGAGAAATACAGAAAGAACAGAAGAGAAAAAGAGGCATAGAGAGAGAGACATGAAGAGAGGGTGAGGTGGAATGGCGAAAATGTGATTTATCAGACCAGGCCAAATCCATTCCATTCCATTTTGATGTTTACATTTCCATTGTCACCACGGACAGGGGTCACCATGGGCACTCGTCTGTGGCCGTGCATCCACATACACAGCAGGCTACAAGGTCCTGTGTGTTCTAACACCTTTCTATCATAACCGGCATTATTTTTTTAATACAACTTATCTCTACTACGTGCAGTAACATACTCCCAACCATCATTTGTGCCATTACAGATTCACCTAACTGTAAGTTACTTGGTATTTATACCCCAGCATTATGTATAGAGCATAATGTCATGTAGCATTAACAGGCATAACATAAGAAATTTCCTCCAGCATTGATAAAGTTTTCTGATTCTGATTCTTCATTGGTCCACTTTTCTTTTATTACGCCCCACAAGACCTGCCGTTTTTGGTCATGTGTCCTGACCCAGTAAATCATTCACAATTTGGCCCTTGTCAAAGTCACTCAACCTTACACTTTTCCTGCTTCCAACACATCAGCTTCAAGGACTGACTGTTTATTGCTGTCTAATATATCCCACCCCTTGAAGAATATCGCTGTAACAAAATAATCCATAATATTCACTCCAGCCCTCAGTAGTTTGAATGTTGTGGCTGATAAGTGTAGAGTGTGAGAGAGTGAGAAAGAGAAAGAGAGAGAGATTTCCTGACATCTGTTTGATGCTTGGTTAAACAGACATGTGTTACTTCATTGGCCTTGAAATCTGCATGACTGGTAATACGGGAAACAGGCTGACAGGGAGACTGAGGGAAGTGTTTGAAAAATCGGCCCACCCCAATCAGCCAGTCCCACCGCGGATCGCTTTCACCCTTCCTCCTTCGGCTCTCCTTTAATTAGAAAAATTCCCACTTCAGCATCTCCCTCCACTCCCCCTCCCAGTTCTAAGAGCAGTGTGCCCTCTGACTACCTCCAGACAGTTTGAGTGGAGATCCTGTGGAGGGATTAAGTGACTGAGGACCAGCCTTTGTTCAAGAGCCACGCAATAAGGTGTATCTCTGGCATGGTGCCTGGATACCTATAAATACTCGCCCCCCGCCACCCCTCCTCCCCCCCTCCACACTGTCTTGTACAATGCGACAACAAGACTCCTGACCAGAGTGCAAAGAGGGAAACACCGGCACACCAAGCTTAATCTTGACTTTGGCGCCAAACCTGAGTCAAATCTCTTATGATTACAGTCCTTTAAGAAACAGTTTCATTTGTAACTGATTTCATTTAATTATTTTGGTTTGTCAAACAAATATCACTACTCCTAAAAGGTTTTCATCTTTTAACTTTTCGACATTTTTTACTGCTTCCGACAAACTACAATAAATTACAATAAATTAGTTCTCCCTTTCTGTAGAATTGTTTCATTAATTCATTCACTCATTGAACACTTTTGAATACTAATGGTTAATGACTGTTTGCGGTTCCTGGCAAAATGTAACAATAAATTTGCCGAATATTATTGCATCGTTTAATCAATGATCAGCAATTCAAGACATTCCAAAAGTGCTGTTGTGGAATCTGCCCCTTCAGATGAATCATGCAAGAGAAAGAATGAAGAAAAAACAGGTAGGCCTTTGGGTAAGGCTGGTCTCACTGACTTGTCACTGCATTGTACATGTTCATACAGAGCCAGTGAATGATCAGTAATAAGAAGCCGGTGCTTTTGTCTGACCTTCCTCAGCGTAGCTTGTATTCAAAGACACTAAGAGAAATTTACCGTGATGTTTTAAAGCTTATCAATACCATCTTTTTTTGGCGAGTTTCTGTTTTCATTTTTCATTCCCTTTCCTCCTTTTCTCCTTTCCTCCCTTCTTTCATCTGAAAGAATATGACCGAGTTTGACAGAGTCCACTTTGCTTTGTGTTTGTTTTCTTTACTGCTTGTGGAGGCTTGACCATTTGAGTGTGCTAAAAGTCAGTTCCAGTGCTGTACACAGCTTGAGTGGGGCAAACGTCCCTGCACCCACTTAATAACGGTAAAAGGTTCTCAGTACACAAAGCCATGACACCTCCATGCTAGACATTACACAGGTAATTCTGCAATTCCTGTCAATGGCCCACTGCACCTGTGAATCAGTGCAATCGTGAGAATGAGCAGAACATCGGTGTTTGCTCTCATAACGAAAAGTGTGAAACCGTAATGGAATAATTTAGGCCGTCTGAGCAGGCAGGATTTCTCAGGCGCATTCCACACATCAGGTATGCTGAAGGCTTAAAGAAACATTTGCTCCATAACACGGTTAACAATGACTAAATTCGATTGCAGCTTACTCACAGGCTGCAAGCTGGTCGACTAGATTTCATTCATTATTTGCGTGTTTTGTTGCAATGTTATTTTCACTGGAGTCCAAGGTGCCCTGTAGATTTTCCATTCTTAAGAATAAATGCTCCTACATCATTTTGGAATTGAGTCCATGGTTCTAAGGGAAGCCTTTAATTTGTGTTACTTAAACTTTAAAAAGGTTCTTGACACTCATCAGTTTAATTTACAGAAAGGTTCAGGGAACCATCCACTGAAAGCTTCAGGGAACCAGAAGGTTTTCTTTTGAACCGTTAGCAAAAGGGTTCTTGTAAGGAAAAAAGTTGTTCGACTTCGTTGTTTGACAAACAATGGTGGAACCCTTTGGAACCATTTTTCTTCTTTAAAGAACCATAAACAAGAAGTTGTCCATCACGGAAAAGAAACATTCAACCATGTATAAAACCATTTAAAGGGCACATATTGTAGAAAACTGAATTTTACTTGTTTTCTGCCCAGTAAAAACTTGGATAACATTTTATGATGTTGCATAACAATTCAAACGTTTCAAAATGCACATTTATTGCACGGTGCTTTCCATAAATGTAAAATATGCAGAAAATTCAGCCCATTGTTTTTGTGATGTCACAAAACCGTTAAGCAGTTCTGCTCTGAGAAGTCATTTCAAAGTAACAAGGAGTGTTTTACCTCTGATTTTTTGAATAAAGCACAACACTAGGCAACCAACTACAACAGAGACCATTTGCATATGTCAGAATTAAACAAACAGTAAAAAAAACAGCCTGTTTAATTGTAAGAGATAAAAAACCAAATACATTGAAAGAATAATATAGGATATGAGCCCTTGTGCTAGGATATTTTAACCCTTCAGTGTCTGAATAGGCAGCTATCTGGCACCTTACAGAAAGAAACCCTTTGTGCACAGGATGCACTTCACATGTTATTTATCACATAGAAAACATGATTACACCTGTGAAGTCATGCTCACGCGTGAAAAATATGAAACATGTTTATAAGTTTAGACTGCAAACTGTATATGCTGTCATTCAACATTCAAATGGTTCTTCTGTATCTAAGCTTTGTCTTTTCTGAGGAATCCTTAGAGAACCCTTTTTAAGAGTCTATTTAATCACTTAAAAGAGACACTTTCTTTTTAAGAGTGTATAGAGCACCGTGTTGCGCCATTTCTCTGTCCCTGACTTGGTGTCTTGGGAGCGATCCAGTGACCTATCTGGCTTCAGAACAGGTTAGGAAATCCAACCAGAGAGAAGAGCTGTAACATGAGGAAGGGCGACGTGGTTTTTACAGGTGAAAGAACTTTCCAGGCGAAAGCCTTGTATGAGCTGAGCATGGCTGAATGTCGTCTCAAGATTTACCCAAAAAAAAGGAGCCTTAAATTTTACTTAAAGGAACGCCAGCATCTCCTGTCACAATAGTAGCATAGTGTGGTGACTACCACAAGCAATAACACCTTCTACTTAGAAAAATAACTGAAAACCTATTGACTCAGAATACATGATAGCTTGGAACATTGAGTTGTGTGCAAAGGTTTGGGCACATATCCAGTGTGCTACATTTAACATATATATATGTATGTATGGCAAGAGAGAGCGAGAGAGAGAGATAAAGTGTGGACTGTTATATCACTACAATAGTTATCACTGTTGTATAATATTGATGTGAATGTATGGACGCTGTCACTCTCATGCTGTATTAAGCAGCAGCCTCTCTAAACTCCTTTTTATACACTGTTGAGAGTAAAAGGAGTGAAAAGAGGTTGTGATGGAGGACAAGATAACATACAGCACCTGATTGAAACTGTGCCTCCAGCAGCTACAGCACTGCCATCATTTGATTAACAGATTTAATTAGTCAGAGTCATGTAGATCATCACACTAGTTGGGGTGAAAAAATGTCTTGAAAATGCTCCTGAAATGTGTATGCAGTGGAATTATACCTAGCAAACGGTGAAAACTGTTCTACGTATGAGGCTTTTATAAGTATCGGTCTTCAGAGGGCTACCACAGGTCTGTAATTTTCTCACCAACAATATGCATTCATGTACCCAAAAGGATGACAGTATCAGAGCTTTTGCCCAAAGCCACAGAAATGACTTTGTTCTGAATTCTCTCTGGCCGTGATGAAAAAAACGAATCAGTCGAGAACCAGAATAACTTCCCATTTCATCATCTGCACTGTGTATGATGGGACAAGTGGCCAGTGCTAGGATATTTTTAATGCACGCCGAATAAAAGCGCAGCTATTCTGCCCCTCACTGAAAAGTGTAATCACACAGATGTGAAAAATGTGTGCACACATGAGGAAAAAACCATGAGATCACATGTGAAATATGAAATATGTTTTTTTGTAAAGGTAGACTGCACCATTAATAAAGAAACTAATAAACCTTCTCATCATGATACAACATTAGATGTAATTGAAACCTTTGTTTAAATTAATTAACTTCTAAGTTCCATGGTTGAAAACGTCCAAGTGGTACTTTAATATGTGTTTGAAATCATTTTTATCCATGATTGGCAAAGCAAGGCAGTTTTAAAGTTCGTTTGCTGTTTTGTTAACTTTGCATCAGACATAAAGTGTTGACTGGCTCACTAATGCCAACAGTTCTTCAAACCTTAATGTCTGCACTCAGCATTTAATGCAGCTCAAAAGCAGCCGCAATTTTGGAGTGCTCTGTCCTCCGGCACATTGTTTCAAACTGAAAAAATAAGACTAAGAGGTTAAAATGCAGAGTGCCAAGAGTATTTACACTATATCAGAATGGTATTCTTTATTGAAACATTTCTACCATACATTACTGGACAAAAACTGTATGTTAACATTCAATAATTGCAGAGTTTGGTCCTGGCCTAATGTTTGCAGATTGTCAAATCTATAATGCAGCCTTTTTCAGCTTCTGTTTGTTTCAGGAGGTGGGTTAAGGTCGTTCAGTCTCATCCCATCCTTTGACCCTGTGTACATAATTGTTTCTGCATTATGTTTTGATGCCACTATTCCACTATGGAGTGAAGACCTGTCCCCTAAGTTTTGAGACATTGGGTTGTATCCGAACAATTAAGATGCATTCTGTGGTCTTGAAGTCATCCTGCTACTGCTGTTAACTGTGTCATTATCAGTACAGACGTGTAAGGTCAGTTTCTTTGGATGGTGATTTTCGCCAAACATCACAGAGTTCATAATCTGTTCATCAGCCTTCCTTCTTAAGTGAAAGTATTCTTCCATCATTCCCTGCTGTTGTCTTCTGGGGTCTGCCATGCTGTTTGCCAAACAGGTAATTTTAACTCACTGTTTTTGCAATGAATCTTTGAATTCAACAGCAACAGTCTTTAGGTGCAAATACCACATCTAGAGCCAAGCCTAGCTATTTTTCAGGTCTAGATCATGAACAAACAATGCAATGACCAATAAACAACTGAGCAGCCAACTGTCCAATTACCTATGACCTCGTAAAAAGGCATTATTTATCCAAAGGGGATTTGTTTATGGAAAGTAACCAACATTCCACACTTTAACCTTACGGCCATGGTTTCAATCCAAATCCAGTGTGCTGGAGTAAACAAAACAATTAAAAAATGGTCTAATTACTGCCTAAAAAGGCTCTTTGGAGCACTGCCATGAAGGAAAAACTTTGGCTTCCCAGAGAACCTTTCAGTAGATGGTTCTGAAAGTATTAGTATTATAAATGAGATGTGTGAATATGAAAGACATGTAAAGGTTTAACCTCTACATAATACAACGATCTAGAACCATGTAAGCACAGAACTATTTTTAAAATGTTATTTTTAAGAGTGTAGTTACTAATTGTTCTTCGCATTCCAGCATAAAATGTGGTAACTAGCCTCATATGCACACTTTACTAGACATTTTGGGCACCCCTAATCAAGTTACATGTGTTGGTTTTCTAAGTGAAAAGAAATAAATACTGCACAGAAGAGTGACACCTTTCTACCAACTGTGATTCATGATAATCATTTATTTCAAAATAAATGAAATAAATAGAGAGCAGCCTCTCAGATACACTACAGTTATTTAAGCAGTTGGCCGAGGAACTAGCATGATAAGACTATCAACTATATTTACACACTTCCTGCTTGTAATTCTTATTGTCCGAAATGTCATTATGAAGACGAATTGTCAAGACAAGATCTGGAGGACAAAGACCGATTCTTTAAAGACTGGTCAGGTAGGCAAAGTGAAATCACATTACTGCAAGGACAAACAGGAAAATTGGGCTGGCTGGAAAACGATGTTTGTGAAACAAAACCGAGCAGGGTTGTTTCATAAACATCGCCTACATGGAAGGGTCATCAGAAGGTAATCTAAACTGTAATCTCACCATAAAAGTCTGTCTGAATCATGCAATACAATACAAAATTATACACAGATAAACCAGAGGCATTTTGGAATCGAGTGTTGAGGTCTGATGAAACAAACATTGAACCCTTTGGCTTCAATCACCAAAGGTATGTTTGGAAAAAAAGTACAACCACTAAAAATGATTCTACTACATGTTAACAAGTCCTGGAAGCCTATATTCCACAGATAATGAAAGTAAACTGGCCCCATACAGTTACCACGGCACAGCACACTGTGTGAACAATGTGAAATTCTTTCTCTGCATATAACCCATTCACCGAGGGAAGCAGGGGCTGCCACCAATGGGGGCGCCCGGGGAGCAGTGTGTGTGGACGGTATCTTGCTCAAGGGAACCTCAGAGGTGCTACTAGCAATTGGGATTCCAACCCACAACTTTCTGATTACAGGGCAGCTACCTAACCTCCTTAAAAACAGACATCAAAACCAACCTTTACTTGCTTTGAGATGAGATTATGGTTGAAGTGGCCTTCACCATTCCAGGATTTGGATTTTACTGGAAACTGTTGATTAGATTAGAATCTGTGATTTTTTGGTTACCTTCTATTTACCTAATATTACCAAAATAATTTGATTAGGGATGCCCAACATTTTGTATACAACGATGTATAAACTTTGTTTTGTGTACAACTATGTATAAAGTCTCTGTTAATGTGTTGACTGCACTACTACGAAAACATGAAAATTATTATCTTATGGCATCAAAGGATTGATCTAGCAACTAGTCATAATCTTTCTCCATTTACCTCAGAGCATCTTTAACATCATCAAAGTCCTCGAAACACTTTTTAACATCACATGTACCCATACTACACTGATCTGAACATTTTAGACTGGGGCAGGGAATTTTGTCTAACAGATAAGAAACTTCAAATACTTGAAAAAAATCAAAGCAAAGTCCAACAAATGTAATATTTCTACTATTTTTCAGAGAAACTCTGAGGTTCTTGCCGTGCCACCTGAGAGTCTAATCCGAAGGTTAATTACTTAGATTAGTCACAGCAATACAAGGGCTGGGTAATCTGCTTTGAGGGAGCCGGTTATACGTTCGCCCTGGTTTCTATTCTGGCCTTGTTTTTGGCCAGCCTTTGAAGTTACCACAGAGAGAAAGGAAGATGAGAAAGCGGATGAGCAAGAGCAGGCGCGAAAGAGAGACTGTGTTCATCACTGGAAGGAGAAGTGTGCTCAGGGGAAACATGCATGATAAACGCTTTAATGCTTCCATCTCTTTCAATCTCTTACACTTCATCTACACACATATGCCACACAGCAACATCATGACAATCCCCATGTGACCCCAAATGTTCTGTTCAGATCGTTCGATGAGAATAAATGTGCACCATTTTTTTGTCTTTTCTGTTTTAATTCACTTTGGTCATAAGTTCTTAACTGAATTATTAATTTTCTCTTTGCAATGCATCTCTGAGATTAGATGATGTGCTTCATACTGGTAAAACATGAATAGAAGTAATCAAATCCATTAATCACAAAGGACATCTTCCATAATTGCTGTTTTATTCATGCTTAATTAGTGAAAGTTCATTGCTAGCCTTTTACAACACAGTGTTTTCACATGAATTTCAAATGAGAATAATAGATGCTTAATAAGTCATTGCAATCAATGGCTTGTAAAACCAATGACAAACTTTTGGCCAGGATCTACTGCTGAAAAGGGCTATTAGTGAAAAATATGTTTAGAGCTATGTTCGTATTTGTGCCTTCATAGTTTGTACAATTCTGTCCTTAAGATCTGAGGTAACAACTGCTGTGCAAAGCCATGGTTGTCCTGAGGGTGTACCTGAAAATGTATCTTCAGTCTTCTCAATTTCTGTTTTTCACACACATCCCACTCCTTAATTCGTTTTATAATGTTTAGTGTGCTATTGACATGAGCGTTCATAGTAACCTGAACGATTCTCGCTTTTTTTGTTCATGCAAAACTGTCACCAAAAGTAAGCACTGACGCTGATCTGAATTAGTAATGAAAATAAGGCTTTTACAGTTCGGTAAAAGAATGTATCGGATCCTTACAAAGAAAAACTAGAAAGTGGTTTACTATGATTCATGTTCACACCTGGTAACTAATGAAACAATTTCTTCGAAAATGGTATATCAAAGATTTTGGCTGGAATCCAGCTGTAGAAAATCAAAGAAAGCAAAAACTAAATAAATAAACACACTCACAACATATGGTCTGATGCAAGGCCTAACATCTCCTCTCACAGTGTAGGCGATCAGAATACTGAATGCTCCACGTCACTACAAATACATCTCATCAGCCTTTTCTTCAGAGCAGATTTCAGGCAACGTCTAGATTGTTTTGCTTCTCTGCCTTTCATTTGTGCTCTTTCACTGAACTCAGCGCTTACCTCACTAACATATTTTGGCAACAAAGCAATTCTTCCTTATTTTTTAACACCATTTCCTAATTATAATTACCACAAAATAGTAGGACACAAGTTTCGTTTCTTGCTAAAACTGCTATCGGCTGACCAGAACTAAAACATGGAACTTCTTTCAATCTTCTGGTGATAGCTGTACTTTATTTACATGCAGTCTCATTAAAGTTTCGGAGTAACATGCCTGTCCATCACATAGAAGAGAGATCAACAGTATGGCTAATATGGCTATCGTGTCTATGTGCTGGTCTCCTAATGGTATGGTCCCAAAAACATTTCAAAATGTGGCTTAACTGAAGACATTTCTTTTTTATTAGGGCTGGACGACATTCAGAAAGGCTTAAAAGCTGTCCAACTATTTGGTTGACAGAAGACAGAAGAGTGGCATCATATAGTGTGGTGCCGAAATGGGAATATAAGAAACCTTCTTCCAAGCCCTTTCAACTGACCCTTTTGTCACTTAGAACAGTTTAAAAGCAAATGAATACCACAAAATAAAATCAACTGTACGACACTGTACTTCACAAAGGCCAGAAATGCTAGAGGAGGTCACACATGAATCGGGAGCAGTCTCTGGCTGAGGGGAGGGCTGTGGTTAGAATGGGCAGTTAGTTCGAAGAGGGGGGCAGTTGAATACAGCAAGGTCTCTGCTGAGGGAAAGAGTCTGGATGGAGGTGGTTGGGGTGGTAATCTAAAAGCGTCTACATGTAATGCAGGGATCTCAGTGAGAGGCAGGAGGCTGGGAGGAGGCGCAGGAACAGAGGTCTGAGCTCACTCACGGTAGAACACATATTCAGTGTAGCTGGTCCAAATCTTGTCGTCTGTCTGGTCGTGAGCGAAGGCGCAGGTCCCGGTTGAGTTGCAGGCCACCATGTGGAAGCCAGCATCAGCCAGCTTGTCGAAGGCCTGCTCGAGGAAAGTAAACTTCAGGTAGTAACGGGAGGTGTAGCGCTCTGGGGGCCGGTCGGGGTCCCGACTCTCGTTCAGAGTTTCCCCAAAAACCTCTTTAGCTAGAGAGGTCTTCCCACACACCATAATCCGAGCCACTCGCCGGAACTTGGCATCTGTTTGGCTGTCGCGCCCCAATGTATAGGACCCTCGGTAACCAATGGTGATGAAGCCGGAACGCTTGCCATCCCCACCACCGGACACCAAGCTGGAACATGCAGCCGCAGCCGCCCCCAGAGAGGCCAGATTGCGAGCGGTATCAGCACTAGGTGACGACTCCTCCGGATCACTCTGGCACCCCTCATCACCCAGAGAGTTCTGTTTGCTGATCTTTGGGGCCAGCAGCTTGACCAGCTCTGGGAGGTTGAAGAACTCAGCTTCCCGCTGCAGCCTCCCTCGCTCAGGGAAATGGTCAGGAAGGACAAGCTGCTGGTCTCGCATATAGTCCAGTATGTAACGAAACAGAAAGCCATCTCGGTCAACAAAAAAGCGTCCCTTGGTGTCGCGAGCCAAGCCTTTTGGGCCTTTCTGGCTGAACATCTCCCACAAGAGGGAGTCTGGCACACTAGTGAGGGTAGAATAGCGGGTTATGTACACCTGGCCCCCAACATTTAGTTCAATAATCTCTGGAAAGGAAAGCTCCTCTGGAACACCGCTGGAGTTGTCAATTAAAGCCATGGCTGGGAGAAGTAGGAGCTTGTGGAAACAATCCCAGCTCCTTCAAAAACTGGACACTCTGCAAAAGTGTCTGAGACTTAAGCGTAAAGCCTTACACTCTGGTGCCTGACTGGCACTGAATTTCACACTGTGCTGAGAAAGAGACCTATATTATAAGAAGATTTTCTTCCAGCCAGGAGCTGGAGGGAGACTTACAGAGGTTTCACGCTCGAATTAAATCCTGAGTAGAGACGCAGAAAAGCTGGTCCTCTTTCACAGACGTTAGGAAGTAGGAATTTGACTAGGAAAGCAAAAAAAAGAAGATAGTAGATTGGGGAAACGTCCTCTGTTGTTTACAGCGCTGATACACCTCTTCAGAGAGAAAACACTCTACATTATGCTCGAACACTTTCACAACTCCTGTTTCCTCCACGACTCTCATTTAATTATGTCCATCGCCGCGTTCCCCAACAGTACGACCTCTTAAACGTGTAACACCTCGCTAAAAACGTCGATAAACATGAGACTGAGAGAAAAACCTGAAGAAAAAGGTGTAGACAGCCTTCAGCTCTGCTCCTTCCATAACTGAGCGCGAGGCAATGCTCCAGCCGCGCGCTGCTTTCTCGTGCCGCTCCAACTGCCACAACGTTCCATCCGCTTAGCCACGCCCACTTGCGCCTGACGTCACAACCACGACGTTCCAGTTTCCACTAGGCTCCACTGTAATCACTGTCAGGAAAACAAGTGGGCTGCATATAACTGGGACCTTCACCATCACCAGTGTGTGAAGAACCAACTCTGAAGCCTAGTGTACTTTACATTCGGAACATCACATTAAGATAAAGCCTTCCAAGTAGAGTGGAAGCCGTTAAAGCTGGGACTAACTCCATATTAAAGTCTGTATTTGAATGCAATGTTATTAAAGCTCCTGTTGGTCCAAGGGTCATCCATCCCAAAACTTTTTTCCATTTAGTATACATTCTCAACATTATATAAAAAGAAAGCCTTCCAAGAAGAGCGAAAGCTTGTACAGCTACAAAGGGGAGACTTTTAAAATCTATGAATTTGAATGCAAAGTCCCTGCCGGCGTAATGGTCAGACGTCCCAATATTTTTGTCCATAGAATTATATTCTGAACATCCTATAAAACGTGTTGTCCAAAGAGTCAAAATTTCACCCGTTGTCAGTTAATTTAAATGACGGGCAACGTTCAAATGTGTATTTCCACAAGGTCTGTGTTGAAAAAAGAGTGAACCTATTTAAAGCACAATACTGACAGCTAGAGGACGAAATACAGAGTGCACCGAACTCACTTGAAAGCAGATTTCCACAGACTTCAAAATTCTGCGTAGTTTACACGTACATTATAAGGACAAAAGTATTGCAACACACCTCTTAATTATTCAATTCAGGTGGCCAATTACATGTTGCACTGAGCATGTTAATGACACGAGATATTCCCTCAGGAGAAATAAAGTTCTCTTATCTTCCTTTTAATTCCAGGCCTGTAAGTTCAACAGTACAGCTCAACACTAACATCTAGTGGACGACTGACATACCGACTGATTAAACTTCGTTCTTTTCATAAACTGGGAAGGACCTGGGTAAGATAAGCCTTGCTGATTATAAAATCTAAGTATAAGGTGTGACAGGACAGTAAGTACTGGGTTAATGAGGTCTTGTATTAAGTTCAACAGATTAATAAAAGCAGATTTACGTTAAGAGGCAGCCAAACACATTATACTACTCTTTGTTGTGAAGTCTTGTTGTTCTTCATCAGTAGTGGCTTTTTTGCCGCAATTCGAGCATGAAGTCCTGATTCACGCAGTCTCCTCTGAACCACTGATGTTGAGATGTGTCTGCTACTTGAATTGTGTAAAGCCTTTGAGTGGGCTCTAATCTGAGGTTTCTGAGGTTGGTAATTCTAATGAACTTATCCTCTGCAGCAGAGGTAACTTTTGGTCCTCCTTTCCTGGGTTGGTCATCATGAGAGACAGTTTCATCATAGTGTTTGATGATTTTTGGGACTGCACTTGAGGATACATTCAAATTTTCCAGACTGGTTGACCTTCATGTCGTCAAATGATGGGCTGTCGTTTCTCTTTACTTAGCTGAGTAGTTCTTGCCATAATGTGGAGCAGAACAAACAGTAGTCAAACAGGACAATTCACTGTGTACCTACATCTGCACAACACAACCAATGGTCTCATACAGGCAAGAAATTAACTCTTAGCAAGGCGCACCTGTTAATTATAAACCATTCCAGATCAATACCTCATGAATCTGACTGAAAGAATGGCAAGTGTACAAATCTGTCATTGAAGCCAAATGTAGTTACTTTATGGCATTTAGCAGACACTTTTATCCAAAGCGACTTCCATTTCCCAACTACAGGGGGGCAGTCTCCCTGGAGCAACTTGGGGTTAAGAGTCTTGCTCAGAGACCTACTGGTGGTATGCTGCAGGTAGGATTCAAACCCATGACCCCTTGGTCCAGAGGCAAGTATCTTACCCACTGAGCTACCACCACCCTGTATTTGAAGAATCTAAAATGTAAAACATATTCTGATTTATGTGTATGTGTTCCTTCATTATTTTGGTGTTTTCAATATCAATCTACAATGTAGAAAACAATAAAAACAAAGGACTACCATTGAATGAGAAGGTGTGTCCAAACTTTTGACTGGTAGTGTATATAAGGTATATTGCCAAGATGAATACCTTTTGTCCAAGCAGCATACATGTCTTTGATTGAAATTAAACCTTATCATTAAAAAAAATGTTTTATGTCAGATGGTTAGCATGGCCTCATACAATACTAAGGTGCTCATGAGAAAAGTTGGGTGTAGAACTGTCGTTTCATCATCCACCTTATGCCTGGTTTCTTCTGGACTTACATTCTATTATTGTCAGGGACTTGAATTTCGTCCAGCACGTGTCTGGCCCCTCTCATTGTGAAGGACATGCTTTGGACGTTATTCATGAAGATCTGATTCTGTTTTTAGTGATCATAAATCTATTTCATTACATTTTATCTTAAAGCTAGTCCCTTGAAACAAATGAATTATGGCCGCGTTAATGATTACTACTACTTCTGATTATGGGAGTTTTCTTATCTACTTTAATTATCCTAAATTTCATGGTGTGGAGCTGCTAGTTGACCCTGTTAATGAATATTCTGAGCGTTTGTGGCACTTCAGAGATTTGCTTAATTCATATAATGAGTTGCTAAAAGAAGCTAGAACATCATACTTTCCTAATCTTTTATCTAAAGGTAAGCATAATCCTGAAATATTATATATTACACTTAATAATGTTGTCTCACCCTCCTCCCAACACACAGCTCCTTTTAAATGCAGGCTGTGACAGTGTTTTAAATTATTTTGTGAGTAAGGTTACGGACTTATTTCATGTCTATCATGCCAAGATAGTGCCCCTCGATGTTCTGAGAGTTTTACTTCTATCCCCTAAATCTTTTATTATAGTGATTAATTACGTATTAAGAATGATCTTTCAATGGATTCCGATGTTTGTGCAGGTGTTGTTTGAACTCGATGCAGCATCTGACACAGTCAACTATCATATTTTAATTAACATGCTAAAGTAGTTGAGATCTCTGGTTCAGCACTTGACTGGTTTTCCTCTTATATAACAGATAGCATGGTAAATTTTTTGTTTGCCACTGCTTCACTAACTTGTGGGATACCCCAGGGTTCTGTTCTCGGTCCGTTTTTATTGTCTCTTTATAAGCTCTCTATTTTCTCAGAAGACTGTGATTAAGATTATGGCTCCACCTTGCATTTACTCAACAATCAGTCAAGAGATTACACCTGTCTCTTCAACTGCTCAGCACAGTCTCTTGAATATTGGAATCTTTGATCAGTCCATGAGACTTGCTGTGCATGTGTAATTGCGTTCCCCAGTATTGATCATTTCACTTAAGGAGCAATTTCTGGAAATGTGGTAAAAGTTTTTGAACTGGCAAAATGCAATGAGAATATGAGGAGGTAAGCAAAATTTAAGTTGCAGCCTGTGCTTTTGCAGCACTGCAAGATGTCGAACACAATGAGGAAACATGGGAAGAAAGACTTTTAATTGCCTATGTAACTTTTTTTCACATCACTGAACATAAAATTACTTGAGATACTATCTTACATTCCCCTCTGGCTTTAATCAGTGAGGATGTCTCTCACATTCAGAAAATTATCTTTTGAGGACCACAAAAATGCTGACACTAATTCAGCTTTGCCCATCACTCACAAGAATAATCTCACTGTCCATATTAACATCTTACTGTAATCATATTGTAAAAAAAGCTTGCTGGATTACCATGAACCCTACCTTCTACCAAATAGTTGGGCTCACAGTGACAACTACCATTCCTACAAAACAAGTGCGAACTTAAGGATTTTAATAGTTTTTAGTACTAACTCTTCTGAGTGGTGGCGTTTTTTCATTCCAGGCCTCTCTCTGCTTGACTGCTAGCAAAGGTCTTAAAATTCAGACCTTGAATCTATTTTCTACTCCTGGAATATGGTGTCAATGGCACTTGTGGTCAATCTGTACTTCAAAATTCAGGTAACTACCACTGATTGCAAAATCCAGAACTGGAAACTGGATTCAACCCCAGCGATTCTCAACCCTGGTCCTGGAGGTATGTATTATTAGGCAGTGGTCAGAAAAGTGGAGGAGGGATAAGAGATTTGTTATCTATTTTACGACTGAAAGCAAAGAAACCATGATTTAAAAAAAAAAAAAATTTAATTTAAAAACAGTATCTCAATGTATTTTGTTCAATAACTTCCCATAATGATCAGTGGTTGATATTTCAAAACACACCTATTTACTACAAGTTATTATAAGACATTCAAAGAAACTTATTCAGTTGGTGATTGGGCAAAAGTGTCATTCTGTTTTCAAGAAAAGTTAATAGGTGTCTAAAATTACACAGTACATTATATTTGCAATGTGTGTAATCAGATCCCACGTTCTATTCCACCCTCCTGAAGTCTACCTGTGTAGTTTTATGTACCAAAACCACTTATAATTCCTTTTTGTATTATTTCCCAGCCTCTTTAGTATTAAACAGGCTGTTTTAAATGCATCCTCGGCCAGTTTGTTGGTTGTGTAAATGTGGTAGCCCTGGTAGATAATGTTAGCTTGCTTCAAACTTAAACGTGCTCTTTTTTAATTCAATGTAACAACACGAAGTGTGCAGAGCTATCCGTACAGTATCATTCCAGTCCATCCAACACCTTTAGGATGAACTGGAACAGAAACACTCCAAAATCTTGTGGAAAGCCTTCTAAGAATAGCGGAAGCTGTTATAGCTGCAAAAGGGGGGACATTGAAATTCTTAGTAGTGGAATGGTCAGGCATCCCAATACTTTTGTCCATGCAGTGTAAAACGACTCCTCCCTCACAAGTGCTCTAGGTAGGCGCCATCACGACATGAGCGCTGGACGTGATGGAGTGACGTCAGCACGCGGGACTCGCGTGTGATCTCGCGCGCCATCGGGAGGCTCGTTAGACCAACTATGGCGGAGAGGTAGGGAAGACGTTCACCTAACGGGGGGAGACCAACATCAGGCAGCAACATCTCACCATTAACACCGAGCTCCTTCTGCACCAGCGGAGGTTTATTTTTTCTCGTCCTTTGCAAGAGAAGGCGTGGAAAAGATGCCTAACATCAAGATCTTCAGTGGGAGCTCCCACCAGGACCTGTCTCAGAGGATCGCAGACCGCCTGGGACTAGAGCTGGGGAAGGTCGTCACCAAAAAGTTCAGTAACCAAGAAACATGGTGAGTTCTCCAAACCTTTAGTGTTACTTTAGTGCGTTTCCCCCTGCAGAGCGTCTGCTGACTTTAGAGCGCCATCGGAACTTGTAGTCCACGCCGCGCTGTGTGTGACTCCACGTGGGGCGGCTAAAACTACAACTCCCAGAATGCAGCAGCATTCTGCCGCGGTCCCTCACTACGGAGCGTAGCAACGAGTGTTGTGAAAGTGAAACTGAACCACTGTTTAAGAAGTCCTCATCAGTCTTCTGCTTTTACTATCTGCTATTTTGAACTGAAAGTGCCATTTACTGTGGTTTTGTAACCTGTTTAGTTCTTCATTTCTGGGTTTAAAATGCCTAGCAGACCGTCTACAGACAGAATGTTGCTAGACATCCCTTTCTGGAAGAAATAATCTAATACTGGCAGTAATGGTAGTAAATTGTGAATTGGAGCTGTCTTTATACACAAGGTCACAAATTGACAAAACATGGATAAAAGTGTTGGGACGCCTGGCCATTACACCAACAGGGACTTTGCATGAACGACATTGCATTCAAATATATTGACTTTAACATGGTGTCGGTTCCCCTTTTGCAGCTTCCACTCTTCTTGGAAGGTTTTCCAAAAGATTTTGGAGTGTTTCTGTGGAAGTCTGTGCGCATTCATTTTGTAAAGTATGTATGAGGTCAGACCTGTCTCGCAATCTCCGTTCCAGTTCATCCCAAAGGTGTTGGATGGGGTTGAGGTCAGGGCTCTGTACGGGCCAGTCAAGTTCTTTCACACCGAACTCATCAAGCCATGTCTTTATGGACGTTGCTTTGTGCACTGGGGCACAGTCACGCTGGAATAGAAAATGGCCAAACTGTGTCCACAAAGTTGGAAGCATGGTGTTGTCCAAGACTGCCCTTTACTGGAAGTGTCCCACTGAAAAACAGGGCTGTCCCAATACTTTTGTCCATGTAGTGTAGAAGTCTAAGTGATGCTTCTTTTCCAGTTAAACGTGGCAGGTCTGTTTACGTTCAGTCATGTATGGACACACCCTGAATGTCAGCGAGCAGGCACCTGGCATCAACTTTTCACACAAGGAACTGTACTTGTTTATCGAGCACCAGGTGAAACGATGGACCCCAACCTATTTAGGATAAAACAATGCATAATATATTATGTGCAATTGTCTTACCATGTGCAGTATCATACAATGGTTTCTAAAAGGGTGCTAAATCTGAATATAAATCTCAATATGCTATATATACGCATTATGTGCAATATCTTACTATGTGCAATAGTTTTACCATGTGAATTTCACTTCTTATGTCAATATTACTTATGTACAACTGTTCTCTAGTACATGCAATAATACTCCTTACCACTATCTGTGTTATTTATCTATAGTATTTATACCCAGCATTTGTGTATATATCACAGTGTATTTCATATTTAGTATTTTTTTACAGATTTTTTTAATTGGCTTATTTAGACTTTTATTTTATATTCTCTATGTCTGTGTGTCTGTGCAGTCATAGCATAAGAAATTTCCTCCGGGATTAATTTCTGATTCTGATAAAATATTATAAACATTTAGATAAACCCATTTGTATCTGTTTTATACACGAGATTACTTTTTTTTTTTTTTTAAACCACATATTTAGTTTAGTCACCTAGACTCTGATCTGAATGTCTGATAATCCTAACAGACTGGTTCAACAAAACAAAATTCTGTGTAACTCCTCTTGTTCAGCATTTAGTTGCCTGACTTCTGAAAGACAGCATGGCGTTATTTGTAATATTGACATTTGAGTCACTAGAGGTGTGTGTATCTATAGGTTGGTGTGTTTGTACACTTTACAACCCCCCGTTGTGGTTTAATTAATGTTTCAAAGACTGCACACACTGAGGCAGCAGATAGATATTAACTGCTGTGTCTGACCTCAAATGACACTAAAGATATACATATAACCTTTTTAATGATCCCATTATATCATCATTGCGCATGAGCTTGTCCTCTGAGGTCACCATAGTTGTGCACTCTTTATTTTAATGTTTTAGCGTGGAGATCGGAGAAAGTGTCCGTGGCGAGGACGTGTACATTGTGCAGAGTGGCTGCGGTGAGATCAACGACAACTTAATGGAGCTTCTAATTATGATTAACGCCTGCAAGATAGCATCTGCCTCCCGAGTCACTGCCGTCATCCCCTGTTTTCCTTATGCCCGGCAAGACAAAAAGGACAAGGTGAGGCCGGACATTGATCTTGCCAGTAGTTGCTGCCTTAGTTAACCATCCACCAGTGTCAGTGCTTGAAAGTCACTGCATGCAAATTCAGGAGCGCTGACTGGAATGTTGTTAAAGGTTATGATAAGGGTTTAGACACGGGCAGCTGGTCCATGATCAGCACGATGACGGACAAAACCGAAAGCTGGTTCTTGGCTTTTCCAGCTGTTGCTGTACGATGAAAACAGTCACTGCTGTAATGAGGAAAACATGCCTTATTGCTTATTTGTAATGATAATATATGGAATGATTGCTTTATCTACATAATTTTTCTGTAACCTCGATTCTTAAAACCCAGATTATTTCAAATGGTTCATAATAAAGCTAAATCGGTTTATAAATCAGTATAATTGTTATTTTTCTGACCAGTACTAAGAGAAAAGAGATAAGATAAACCTTTATTAGTCCCACAAGTGGGAAATTTGCGATTGCTACGGCAGAAAGTGGACAGTACAGAGGTAAGAGCAGCAAAAACTATAGAATAAAAACAACAGTACTGTATAAAAAGTACACCATGCAATACAAAAATATTTGGACTCGTGTATTGG
>JBBPCY010000032.1:19210084-19229364 GCA_037974405.1 Brachyalestes nurse | reverse complement strand
CTTTGGCCTGAAGGATCCCCTGTCCAGTGCCTTAAGGGAGCGTGGCCTTTCTCCCATAGCGTCGTCTTTTTTCTCTGGTGTGGTCAACTCCATGGTGATCAGCCTGCCTCTGTATCCTCTGTCCGTGCTGGTGCACAACATGCAGGCCCAGGTTGGTGGAGAGATGCTGGGGCTGAGGGATAGTGGGCAGCGTCTGTGGAAGGCGAGACAGCGGAGCCTGACTCTCTCATACCGTGGAGACTCATTGGTCATTCTCCACTCCTGCATCATCTGGGGCATCACCACTGCCATTGAAGGAAGGCCCTCCACTCACCAATGATTTTTTTGTAAGAAGAAGTTGAATCTTGGTCATGGAGAGGGTCATTATAAACTGTTATCTTTTTTTTTGTCAAGCTTGTGAATAACAATACATGTTTTTTGTTACAGTCAATTGCTGTTATTTCCTAATATTCTTCAATTGAGATATGATCAAGGTGAGAGAAATAACCATGGCTTGTACCACGAGTTGGGTGATATACTGATTCCTTGTATTACATTAGGTGAAGCGACATGACCAAGAGACAGATTCAGTGTGGTCAGAGAAAGATCTGGTCGCAGTCATGACACCAAAGTTTCTACCTTGGACAGGGTGAGGAGTGAAGAGTCAATTCTTATATTGGTATTGTAGAAAATTTAGCTCAAATTTAGGTTTAAGTTAGATATTCTCCATCAGAATCAGTTATGGCTGATTCCCCACTATATTCAACCAAACATGTTTAGCCAAATAATATTTAGCTTAGCTGATTTATTCTCCACCAGAATCAGATTAGGCTGCACCAAGTTTTCAAATGAGAAGACTATACTTATGCACTGAGCTGGAGTGAAGTTGGAATTTCAGGGCCTGTTCGGAGTTCAGCAGGATTGAAGGAAGATGGGAGCTTCTTGAATTTTCCGAGCAGGTTTGGAGTGTTGGTCTCCAAAGTCAGAAGAGATGGAGTTGCAGAGGTGATGAATGAGCAGTGGAGCTTTCTTGAGGTTTCAGAGTTCAGGGTTCTGAAGAAAGTTTCAGGGGAATGGAGCAGTGGAGCTTTCTTGAGGTTTCAAAGTTCATGAGGAGTTTCAGGCGATGAAGGAGAGTGGCTTGAGTTCAGTCTGGTGGTGAAGCTCGGCAGATGTTCTTGGGATTTCTCAGGCTCAATTCTTGCTCCTTTTTGCTCCTCTGCTCCTGCTTAAATTGCTCCCCGCTACTCCTCAGATTGCTCCGCTCGCCTGGACTCTGGCTGGAACAGGCTTTGAGCAGAGGTGTGGCTTGAGGCTGTCTGAAACTCACAGGAAATGTTCCGGGGGTAGGTAAGTGAGGAATGAATCACATGCATGGTAGTGGGCATGATAGTTGAAGGCATGGCTCAGACGAGCCGTGTAGGGATAGGGTCGAGCAGACATGTAGTGGGAAGGCTACAAGTCAGGAGTTTAGATACCTCACTCTCTGTGAGAGGGGTAAAAGACAGTAATGATGCACTTTTGACCTGAGTAGGTATAATGTGACAAAGGTTGGCCCTATGTGAATCACAGAATTGGCTGCCGATAGTCATCCCCTTTTCAGTGAAAAAGGAGGCAAAGACCTCTGCTGGTACAGTATGTGGCTGGTGGTGGTGGAGGAGGTGAGAGCAAAGTTTTGAAGGTAGAAAATAGGCTGCAAGTGTCTGTGGTGGAGTTAATTTTGTTGCTGTAGAATGCAGCTTTGGCATCAGTGAGGCTGGGGGAAAAGGAGGAAAGGAGTGACTGAAAGTTTTTAATGTCAGCTGAGTCCCTGGGCTTATGCCATTTTCTCTCAGCAGGTCTGAGATTGGTTAGCAGCCTTCAAATAGTCTCCGTCAGCCATGGGTGAGGCAGGCTAGAGCAAGTTGGGTTGGGGGATAGCCGACACAGACTATACAGACACAAGCTTAACGTAGAACAGTGAGATTCTGTGACGTAACCGACCTCGAGTGAGGAAAACATGCTAAAAGGAGGCAATGCAGAGGCTACCACGGTTGAAAAGTGAGTAGTAGAGAGGTTCCGGTGGTATGAGACCTGCCATGTAGGAATAGGGGATCATTCCAGAAGGCAGATAGTGAAATGAATGAAGTAATGGTCAGAGGTATGTAGAGGCATAACAGTGATGCAATTAGCTGCAGTGTTCATAGTGAGGATGAGGTCAAGTAGCCAGTTGGAGTTTTGTGTTGGAGGACTGCAAACCAGGCTGAGTAGAGCAGGGACATAATGTCAGCCTAGCTGGGACTGTTAAGGTGAATATTCAAAAAGGATGGACAGTTATAGTCAGGGATGGCAGACAGCAGTGTGTCCAGTTCATCCACAAATCTGCCCAAAAGTCCAGGTGGGTGGTAGATGGTTATTACAGAGCGTTTCACAGTAGCAGACACCAAGGTAGCATTGTATTTTAAAGAGTATATGCGTTGGTGAGGGTTTGTATCCAGTCAGGTAGAGCAAAAGAGAAAGTTGCTATTTTATAGGGTTTTTTAAGCTTGTAATGATGCAGAACGTCATACGTGAAAAAGACCCCGTTGTTGCGTTGCAATTGGCTAGTGGGTTGTCGGGGGAAACACCCTCTGGCCAATCCAGGGCAAGTACGGTCGACCTTCTCCGCCTGTCATTTTGTGCGGGAGGCGGGACTTGTTGGAAAACAGGTGGAGAAAAAAACGCAGCCACTGTTTATCGCTCGATGATGTCACTGCTTCGTCAGAGCAAGGCTGCAGAAAACCTTCGCCTGGGGTCCTCTAATAGGATTTAAAAAAATAGCAAGTGCACGCGAAAAATACTCGTTCACTTGTGCTCTAAAATACTATAGGAAATAATCTGGTAGATTTATTTCCTCTAGTATTTAAGTCTTTGGTTTAATTGCAGCGACGGACGGTGAGTTGTATAAAGCGAAAATCAAATCGATGTAAAAAAAAAAATACAGCATGTTTTCTACTGATCGCCTTGAAACCAACCAGCAGACCTTTAACAAGTGATGACGGAAGAAAGAGAGACTCGGAGAAAGAGAACAGAAGGTATTTGGATTAAAATGAGATTTTTTTGTCTATTTTTTTTTTACAATTTGTTTATTATTATTTTTCTGATTTTTTAAAAACAAGAAAACAGTTAATGTCTTTATGTCCTTTTTCCCTTTATTTTTTGTTCTCTTCCCATCTTCTCCATGTGTTTTAATGACCTGCTTAGTGGTAATGTTCCTTCGAGTGGTCCTACTGTAGAAATCAGTCTAAATCAGTCTCCTATTACCATGTGTGCTTGAGCTGATTGTTTTTCTTCTTGTTAGTTAAAAAGCTTTTATTTAACTAAAATAATGATCACGCCTTATTTTATCATTTTTCCTTGGACACCAGTACAGAAATGGGGAGGTTTCCTGCCGAAGGTGATGGAGACCAGGATCAGAAGGGTGCACACCCTGCTTCCTGGTTCTATAGCTACATGCACGGTGGGACGTCCAGCCTCATCTCCACTCTGACCACTGTGGTCACCTTCCCCATCTACAAGACGGTGTTCCGGCAGCAGCTTCACAGCGCCATGGTCCGTGAGGCGGTGGCACAGCTGTATAAAGAAGGGCCAAAGAAGCTCTATCGAGGTGTGGCACCACCCCTGGTGATGAGGACCCTCAATGGGACCCTCCTTTTCGGCCTCCAGGACACCCTCCTGCAGCATCTTACCTGGGCTGACCAAATCTTGCCTGGGACGCCCCTTCCTGCCCTGGCTGGGCTCGGGGCGGGTGTGGTTGAGGCACTGATTTTCACCCCCTTCGAGCGTGTGCAGAATGTCCTGCAAAACAGCAGCAATGACCGCAGTCTGCCCACCCTCAGGCACATCCTGGTCCGCCTTTCCTCTGAAAGATTAGAATCTGGCTTTTACCGAGCCTTCCTGCCTATACTTGCTCGAAATGCCTTAGGAAGCAGCCTCTACTTTGGCCTGAAGGATCCCCTGTCCAGTGCCTTAAGGGAGCGTGGCCTTTCTCCCATCGCGTCGTCTTTTTTCTCTGGTGTGGTCAACTCCATGGTGATCAGCCTGCCTCTGTACCCTCTGTCTGTGCTGGTGGCCAACATGCAGGCCCAGGTTGGTGGAGAGATACTGGGGCTGAGGTATAGTGGGCAGCATCTGTGGAAGGAGAGACAGCGGAGTCTGGCTCTCTTATACCGTGGAGGCTCATTGGTCATTCTCCGCTCCTGCATCACCTGGGGCATCACCACTGCCATTTATGACCACCTCCAGAAGCGAGCAAGCTGAGGGGCATCAAAGATCTCCCTAACGAGGGGTTAATAAGGTATTTAATCTTATTAAAATCAGGGAATTCTGTTCATACTCCAAACCATCAGTATGAGGATTCAGGGATCAATCAGTATTTGTGTGTATGTTCCTGTGTCATTTTTTGTTTTTATCTCTTTTTATCTTGGTGCTATAAACACAAAAGCCCTGTCATTCTTGAGTTTCAGTCGACTGCAGGTGGAGAAGATCTATGATTCATAAAGGGGCCTGGCCATTCAGCGCTATAAAAACTAAGAGTAGGATCTTAAACCTAATCCTAAAATCAACTGGGAACCAGTGAAGAGTTGATAGCACAGGTTTAATATGTTCCCTCTTTTTTGTCCCCGTCGTCCGTAACCTTGCCGCAGCATTCTGCACTGTTTGAAGACGAGCTATAGAGGACTGATTTATAGCTGTATTAAAAATCATTGCAGTAGTCCAACTGTGACGAAATAAAGGCCTGGATAACTTTTTCTAAATCTAGCAAGACATAAATTCTTTTCATTGAGGCTACCACATTGGACTGTGAGTTTCTAATCTCACAACAACCTTTTTGTTGCAATATACCAATTCAGTTCCTTTTTAATTTTTCTTTAATTTTTCTTTTTATTTCTGTTTTTAATAAAAATTGAAAGAAAGTAAAAGTAATAAAGGTAACTTATATATATAAATTATGGAATCTGAATATGTGTCTAATTGATAAATTATCCCGGACTTTTCTGAAATGATACTGTCACACTTTTCTTAGGATACATCTTTTATATGTTGGTTTCCTTTAGTTGAATCGTCCATTTCAGATTGCTAAATGTGTTCTTATTAAAGAGTTATGACCTCTAGGAACTCTACTTGGATTGCATAATCTTTATGGTTTGCACAATTCACTGTATGTCCACCAAAAAAATCTGTCTTTGTTGCAAAAATGACCTTTAATTGTTGTGAGATTTTGGTTCATCCATTTCTATCTTCAAAACTTTCCTGAAGACTCATCTATTCACAGAACATCTTTTCTCCAGAGGTACTATCTATCTTCTTACCCTACTCCCTTCTAGTTATCTCACTGTCCTGAAACTTGACTGTTTCCTCAAACTGTGAGTTGCTTTGGATAAAAGCCTCTACCAAATGAATGTAATGTAATGTTTGGCTACAAGAGCATTAGTGAGGTTTAGGTACTTGTGTTAGATGATTAGTTCTGGATCACAAACATCACTCCAACTGATCCCAGAGTTATTGAATGGAGCTCCATCACTCCAGAGAACACAATTCCACTGTTCCCCAGCTTCATACCTGTGGGCTTTATACCCCTTTACTTGCTTACTTGCCTATACTTGCTCGAAATGCCTTAGGAAGCAGCCTCTACTTTGGCCTGAAGGATCCCCTGTCCAGTGCCTTAAGGGAGCGTGGCCTTTCTCCCATCGCGTCGTCTTTTTTCTCTGGTGTGGTCAACTCCATGGTGATCAGCCTGCCTCTGTACCCTCTGTCTGTGCTGGTGGCCAACATGCAGGCCCAGGTTGGTGGAGAGATACTGGGGCTGAGGTATAGTGGGCAGCATCTGTGGAAGGAGAGACAGCGGAGCCTGTCTCTCTTATACCGTGGAGGCTCATTGGTCATTCTCCGTTCCTGCATCACCTGGGGCATCACCACTGCCATTTATGACCACCTCCAGAAGCGAGCAAGCTGAGGGGGCATTAAAATCAGGGAATTACTCCAAAACTAACAGTATGAGGATTCAGGGATCAATCAGTATTTGTGTGTATGTGTGTGTGTTGCAATGTTCTGTTTTTCTTTATATCTCATTGTATATTTTTCACTGTTGGAACGAATCCTCCAATTTTTTTTGGACATTTTTTAAGTAAGTAAGGAAGCTTTTTTTTTTAAAGAGCGCATTTCAAGAACAGTTCATGTTCTTGTACACCAAAGTGCTGTACAATACAGACCTAAAATAATAAAATACAGTAACATAAATAACATAGTAATATAATATAACATACATCATATCAAAAATAAACAGAAACAGAAATAAAACATAGGAGACATATATACAAATTATACTAACAAATTAATCATCTAAACTCACTCAAAGCCTTGAGTAAAAAAGTACATTTTGAGCCTCTTTTAAAGACTGGAATAGATCGGGAGAATCCAATATTCATCAGCAGGGAGATCCATAGCCTTGGTGCCGTAACCACAAAAGCCCTGTCACCTTTCAGTTTCACTCGACAGCTAAAGACATCACCTCTGGTAGTAGACGGTAACTAGAGAGGTTTTATGATGTACAAAGGGGCCTGGCCATTCAGCTCCTTGAAAACAAAGAGTAAAACTTAATCCTAAAATCAACTGGGAGTCAGTGAAGAGTTGCTCACACTGGTTTAATAAGTTACCTCCCTTTTGTGCCAGTCAGTAACCTTGCCACAGCTGTTTGAAGGTGAGCTATAGAGGACTGATTTATACCTGCATAAGTAAGGAAATAAAGACATGGAGACGTTTTTTTCTAAATTTAACAATGAAAGGATATGCTTAATGTTTTAAACCAGTCTCAGTTGAAAAAAAGGTTGCTCTCACAACAGAGTGAATCTGCTTGTCAAGTTCTGCATCAAAAACCATCCCAACATTCCAGCCATGAGGTTTCACATCTGTAGATTGCTGACCAAGATGTTTCTTAACAGATCCTAATCTGGGAGCTAGTGAAGAGTTTCGGTTTCATGTTTTTTCTTTTTGTGGCAGAATGGGAGAATATAAATAGAAAATAAAATTGGACCTAAAATGGACTTTCGTGGAACCCCATATTTGACTGGTGCTGTTTGAGGAACAGAAACTCTCAGTGAAAAGGGTTGCTAAACCAGGTTTATACTGTTCCATGAACCCAACAATCCACTGTTCTAAACAATCAAGGAAAATGTTATGGTCCATCATATCCAATGCAGCACTGAGATCTAAGAGAATTAAGATGAACAGCTATTTGTTACCCACAGTTCTTATCTAAAGCTGGAATTTTTTCAAAAATATTACCATCTAAGTGTTTTAGAAGTTGGGTAACGACAGCTTTCCCTAAAACAGACATAAGTGGTAGATTGGATATAGGATGAAAATTATTTCAGTTATTATAGTCGAGATTAGGATTTTTAGGAGTGGCTGGTCAATGGCATGTGTAAAGGCCAGAGGAACAGTAGTCGTTGTTGAAGAGTGTTTATAATCACAGCAACATACTTTCAAACGTTTCAAAAACTGTGCTGGAACTGCCTAAAACTAGACTAGGGGGAGACAATATCACAGGAGTTAATCAACATTCTATTATTGTCACTTTTTCCAAAGTGGGGATCATTAAAAGCCCAAAATCTGTTACCCTTTGCAGAGAAATGGGCACGGAGAGTACAACCAGGGTATTGAAGATTTAAACAACCAGAAGACTTTTACACTGTGTCAATGTTATGATAAAGGGAATAGTAGAAATGTTCAAATGTATGTTTTATTTTAAGATTCTCCTGTCAAGCTTTTGCTTTGATAGCAACAATATATGTATTTGCTGTATGAGTCATTGTATGTAAAGATTAGGGGAGCAAAACATTGTGATGCATTGATACAAAGACGCTGATCCATTTGTATTCATTTTGAAATTGTAACATCAATAGTATCATAACTGACTTTATATGCATTCATTTATTACTGCTGTGTAAACAGTTTCTTATATACCTCCGTATTTAATTAAAACTAATTCTGAAGAATCAGGTTGAATAATTGCTTATTATTTATTATTATAAATGATTGTTATACATTGTTATACATTTCCTCACCTGATCCCTCCTCCAGAAAGACGATCAGCACCAAACTTCTAGGCATTTTTTAAAGTCCTTAATTAGACATTATTTACTGTTTCTTCATGGTTTGGATGACAGAAGGCAAAGAACAGTGAGCAACCAGGACATACATTTACATCTGTTGCTGTCCTGTAGATCCACTTCAGCTACTTTTAATGAAAATTTGAATATGTACTTAGATGGAAATTCAGTATAGGATGTACTTCAGGGTTATATGAATAAAGACTTCATTGTTTTGTACTGTAAGGCAAACAATGCATACGTGTACTTTCATGTAAAACATCTTTTTAAATAATATTTCAAATAAGTGAAGAAGTGACTTAAAGTGACAATAAATCAATAAATCATAAACTAAGGTTATATACGGTATATAATCTTAATTTATTATGATTCATTGATTTATTATTGATTTATTGTCATATTTATTGTCAATAATATTTTAAATAACTGAAGAAGTGACTTAAAGTGACAATAAATCAATAAAGCATTATAAATCAAGGTTATATATATATATACACACACACACACAGTATAACCTTAGTTTATAATTATTTATTGATGTATTGTAACTTTAAGTCACTTCTTCACTTAGTCGAAATATTATTTAAAAAGATATGTATATGTATATATACATATATTCATAAACACATTTAATTTATTGCTGATGGAATCAAATGTAAAGCACAATAGAATAGCCTGAGCACTAAACAGTAATAGTAAAAAGAAATATAATGAAATGGTCCCTGTTCAAAAATTTGCCTTTCTTTTGTTCTTACTACTGTATACAGCCCACTTTTGCATCAATGATGGCAAGCAGTCTTTTGTAATAGTTTTGTAATAGACCTTTGCTTTTCTCAAGTGGTATTTCTGCCCATTCTTCTTTGCAAAAAGCCTCCAGGTCCTGTAAATTCTTGGGTTGTCTTGCATGAACTGCACGTTTGAGATCCAGGTCCAAATTCAAAACCTTTTTTTGTATATTTTGTTATTTCACCCTTGTTTTAAGTATAAAGTAATAATTATACACTGTCATAAAAGTCTTCCCAATATTATTTTCTGCAATGCACTTGTTCTCCACAAGGTGGTACTGTTGCTCTGCCACAGCTCACGTGATCCCTTCTCCAGAAAGAAGACTAGCACCGAAATTCTGTGCATTTTTTGCACAGGGAGAGGAGCAGAGTCAGACTGGACTAGTGATGGAGAGGAGCAGAGACTGGACCAGTGATGGAGAGGAGCAGAATCAGACTGGAGAAATGATGGACAGAAGCAGATTCAGACTGGACCAGTGATGGAGAGGAGCAGAGTTTCACTGGACCAGTGATGGAGAGAAGCACAGACTGGACCAGTGATGGAGAGGAGCAGAGACTAGACCAGTGATGGAGAAGAGCAGAGACTGGACCAGTGATGGAGAGGAGCAGAGACTGGACCAGTGATGGAGAGAAGCAGAGACTGGACCAGTGATGGAGAGGAGCAGAGTCAGACTGGACCAATGAGGGAAAGGAGCAGAGTCAGCCTGGACCAATGAGGGAGAGGAGCAGATTCAGCCTGGAGCAATGAATGAGTGGAGCAGATTCAGCCTGGACCAATAAGGGAGAGGAGTAGATTCAGCCTGGACCAATGAGAGCGCCCGCCCCGCCCCCGTGTCAGCTCGAGCAGGGCGTGATTTACTATTTAAACCCCCTGTCTTCCGTGGATTACGCCACAACTCCATAAAAAACACATTTCTGGAAGGACTCGCTGGAACGACAGTGCCAGGTAAGACAGGTCGACCACAGCCCCTATTCTGCAGGTGCGTGGAACCGACCCGGTCTGCTGCTCCACCACTCTTCTGTTATTTTCCTCTAGATCAGCACTGGGTGTGTGAAGGTGGCTGGCTACCGCTATGCAGGTGCCACTGAGCATTACCACTAAAAGAACATCTTTTTTACTTCCCTCTTACGACAGACTTTCTCGGGTGTGGGTGTGGTGCTGATTTTTCATCCCAGACTTTGCATTCCTCCGAAAATGTTTGTGGCTTTCGGACTTATTCTGTGTGAAATCTCGTGTTCCTCAGCACCAACTTGTGGGCTGAACGCCAAAAACTGGACAGCATTCATTTGCACACTGGCACCAATGCAGTCATGCTTATCTGCAGCCATCAGTGTGTTTTTCCACCCCTCAGCTAATCTGCTCGTGGTTTCAATGTTTCCTCATATGAGACATTTACAAATGCACTTACATAGATATTTATTTCAGTCTTTTTCCATCCATGTGGCCGAATTCAGTGCTTAAATGACCTTTTACAAATGGTACAAATACAGTTACGTAGGTGTCACTTCTCAAATCAGCATAAGCCAACTCTTAACATGTTCTTCTAAGGTATTTCTTACAAATGGCCATGTTACACCTGCTTTATTAAATGTGTGGTAGGAGCATAATCTTCTTCTAAACCAGTTTGTCTTTCTAGTTCAGTTCATTCGCCCCGGTGCAGTCCTGAGACTAGGAACGGTCAGACCTGTATTCAGAGAATAACCATTTAAGAACTGCTGAATGCTCTCAGGGTGGGGTGAGGCAGTGAGCCTTTGGATAGTTTAACACGTACTGCGCTCTCTAAAGGACCGGACAAAAACCAAGAATGCCTAATTACAGAGAGGAGTGACGAATGTATTTCACCATTGTATTTCTCTTGACTTACATTGTGTGTTTTCATACCTGCTCCACACCCAGCTGTTGTGCAAGAGCACCTGTCGAGCTGCAGATAAGCAGTTCGAAAAATAATCTTGTTCTGTCTTCCTGAAGAGTAGTATTAGAAAGAGTGCATTTGCATCCAGCTGCTGTACCGGTGTGCTCTGCAGCAGCGTAGGCCTGATGTTTAATACAGTGCAATGAGGAGCTTGTAAAAAAGGCTTGGATTAGATCAGTCTGTTAAAAGTAGCCAGTGATTGCCAGGTGGTGACACCACCTGTCTGCACATTTGATTTATTCGTGCTCTAACACACCCACCTTATATCAGAAAAGCCTCGTTAACTTAGCTGATTAGTTAGATCAGGTGTGTTAGCAGCAGTGGGGCTACAGGACAAGGGTCAGGAGCCACAGCCCTAGTCAGCATTTCCAATTATAAACATTCTAACTCAAACATATTTGTAGTAAAACAGATCGTTACTGTGTACCTAACAAGTGATATGCTGTAATTATGTGCAGTCTGTCGAGAGCATCCACTAGGTGTCATAAATGTAAGTTATTACATAAAGATGGAGTACAGTAATGTTTACCTATTTATTGTAATCATATAGATACTACTAAACAATATGTAATATGTTGGGATTCTCACAGTTACTCAATTTAAAATAATGAAACGATTCAAATGTACGTTCTCTATAAATCGGCCAATTTGAACGATAGATAGGAAATCTGTGTGTCATTATAAAGGCGTGTTCTCAATATTCTCAACATAGAGCTATTAGCACTTCTCACTAATAGAGAGGAAGCCATACCAGCCGGATCTCACACACATACATGTAATAATTTAGTGTATATAAAGTCAAATAAGGTGTTTCATTATATAAACGTTGGTGATACGATTACTCGATTAATCATTAAATAAATCACTAGATCACCCGCTAAGAGGTAACAGTTCTCTGTAGCAACCTGTAATATAAAGGTAACCTCAGGGCTGGGAGGGGCAAAGCTACGTGTGCAGACAGACTAGAACAGAAAGGGCTTGAAGTAGCAGGGAAAAGGTGACTGGACCTGAGAGATAACAAAGAATCAAAGACATTTTTGAAAAAGTTAACAGAATAATACATTCATTAAATACAGATTCTGATTGAATTTACCACCCCCTACAGGTTTTAAAATCAAGTTTTGCGTGCCAAAGCTTGCTTGTTTATGGAGCAGGTGAGGATGAAGCGTTCATCCTGAAAACCCGCACGGCCCAACTGTTGTTTCACTTTATGATTCACTTAAAAATGTTTTAATGAAGCCACTTTTCTCCCCACAGAACATCCAAAATGAGTGACAACCCGGTCAAGCAGGAGGTCCAGAACTTCGACAAGAAGTGTCTAAAGAAGACGAACACGGCGGAGAAGAACACCCTTCCAACTAAGGAGGGTAAGCGAGTTTGGTAACCTCGTTTAACATTCACCGCATCTCATTGTTCCAGCGTGCGGGCCATGTCCACACACGCCTTTGTGTGAACTTGGCAGAGGGAAACAAACAGCAGATCTTAAGAGGAGATATGTGACTTAGTTGGCGCACAGAGAACATGCTGAGAGCAGAGCCTGAAAATGACTGTTTGTCCTTGGTTCACCTGTAGAACACCAGGGCCAAAGAAGTGGAGTACAGAAAGGCATGTCCTGTAATTGTATTGTGGTGGAAGATCCCTCATGTTATCTCTGGGTCAAAGCCAGCAGAAAATATCATAACAGATTATATAAGACCAACCCCTTGCTGATCAGTTTCATCCTGTTTATTGTTTCGGTTAGCCTACTGACCACATATTAACTCCTAGTTAGACTATAACTTATTAATAGTAACAGCGGTGTTTACCTAGCTCAGAAATACATTAAGCTCAAAGATTGCCACCAGGTGACAGATGTTCTCCAGCGGAAATTGTAGCCGGAAAGGTGGTGGACACGCTTGTCTTTGACATTTCTCACAGTGTTAACTACGAATATCAAGCACAAAGGAGGCTGTTGCATTCGTGGGTCAGGGAGAAGGCGCCTGCTTGCTTTTTACCCATTTAGCTCCCAGTTTTTTTTCCAAATGCTCTGACAGTCGAGTCTGTAAATGGACTTTATTCAGCTGCGCCTAATTTGCAACCTCACAAGCCTCACACTATTTCTTGACCAGAACTGAATTCGCACGCACAGACTGTTATCTGTTATCTATGGTGCATCTGATCGAGATCTTTGTTCTTGGTTTTTTTCCACATTCCACATTCGTGCCTTGGGATTTCTGTGGCTGCTGCCTCAACCATCGAATGCCAATACCCTCGATTCACCACCTGCTCCTTTTATCCCCCGGTTTGCATATATGCACAACTAATTTGATGTTGGTGGTGTTAAATCTCGCCCCACTGTATCAGAATGCTGCTGTCTGGGTTCAAGTGAAGGGATGGCCTGCTTGCATTCTTGTCATGGCACAAGTGCTGCTTCTCTTGATAAGTGCAGTGACTTGTGGGTCTTGATGGCGACGACAAGATAATAATAATTTAGTGAGGATGTGTCAGTCACTGGCTGTCACTGTTGTATGCAGTAACAAAGTATGTGGTTTCTTGGCTTTTGAAATCACAGAAGCTTCTGCAAACTTCTCCAAAGGTTAAAGCCTTAAGCTGCAGTCACCTTAGTCTTTTGCGGTTTGTGTCTCTGTGTGAAAAGGGCGTGGCCAAAGTTGGTCCAGAATAATGGCAATGAAAAAAGTCCTGCAAGTTGGTGCAGTTACCAAGCTGGCTAACTCGAGAACCATACGCAGCAATAATAATAATAATAATAATAATAATACATTTTATTTATAAGCGCCTTTCAAAACACTCAAGGTCACTTTACATAAGGTATTCAGAAATAAAAATTAAATTAAGAATACATTTCAAAGAATAAATTATATTACAAAGAAAAGTCCTTTTTTTTAAGCAGTCAGTGGATTGTGTTGCCCTCAGATGTTCAGCAATGACACAAAAGTGAACATAAATACACTATTGAGAGAATGCTGCTGCACACTGATGTCCATGATGACGTATGTACAGTTAGCAAAGCAGCAAAGCCACGTACTGTAAACAGGAAAACCACAAATATAAAGTTAATAACACTGCATATCATACATTCTCCCTGTTATGTTTTTAATTATAGGCAGCAATGAAGACTAATATTTAATAACAAGCAGTAGTGCAGTTGGTTGTAGATGAACATTTTTTGAAGTTCAAAATTTTCTTGCATCAAACCACACTGAAATGAAATTCCATTTGCAAACCCAAATGTGGCTGGTCCTTGACTCTGTATCCTGAGTACATGGGGCGACTTGTAGAAAGGAAAAAACACTTGGAGTAGATTTATACCAGTTTGCCTTCAGCTGATGAGTTCGTGTGGTGCCGTTGCTCTAAGCTGTAATGTGAACAGGCGTTCTCACTGAGTGACCAGGACTTCTGTTAAAGCTGCAAGGCCTTTCTGTAATGCATGACTGTCTGGAGCTCTCTAGAATGATATTTGTGGAATGTCAAATTTACAAAAAATAACCAGTCTGAGTGGACATACATTCATTCAGGATGATTTTATGAACCATGGAAGATGCAGGATATTCATATTAACATTAAATAACTAATGATCTAAAGACATTCCTGGTGGCCAGTGTCATTCCAGATAACATTGTCAGACAGCAAGAACTATGACAGTACACACTGTGATACACTGTGTTAGATTACTGAGAACACGCAAACATGAGCTTAATACACATTAGGATGCAAACAGAGACATAAACTGTCTATCTGACACCTTCCTGGAACGGTCAGGCCTATAAATATACATGCAGCTTTGCATAGGAGCCAACTGCCAACATAAAGACATCATAACTTAGACACAGAGGAACTTCTAGTAAAATGTTTATTTATGTAATCTTTGTTCACATTTATTATTCTCTATGTATTGTTGGTTAAGGCTATTGGAATGGGAATGAGGGTATCATGATGACCAATCCGCGATAAGCACTAAAAGCACTTCTCAGATCCGCGAAGACTTAAATGAGAGTAGTCAGGTGATGCCACGCAGAGTGGCTGAAATGTACACATGCCCTTACTGTAAATAGTAAAAGTGCTGAATGTTTGATTTAGACTGGTTTGTTACTACTCTGCCGGGTTTTTTTTGTTTTTTTAATTTAATTGAATTGCAGCCGAGGTGAAAGCAGTTAGGTTCTCCTAAAAACCATTAATTTCTTGACAGTTCAAAGTGGATGCAAAAGTTTCCTAGATTGAGAAACAAGCTCTGAAAAGCCTGAATGAATGGCAGTTACAGTGGTTGGTTGGGTAAGATCTGGTCAGTGGTTTTTACAGAACACAAACTCAAACCATTGTCACACACACCTCATCATACATGTGTAAATGTATGAAAAAATAAGGAAGGAAAAAACAATATCCTTCATTTTGCTAAATCAACACTCCCATGTTTCGTTATGTTCTTGTGACATTCCAGGCAAGAGTTGGATCTCGGGCTCCTTGTTGCTTGTTGCTGTTGTTGCACCACCGCCGTTCTTACATGCCCTTCCCTTTTTTTTTAAACAGATATTGAGCAAGAGAAGAAGGCTGCAGAGGGCGGGAAATGAAGCTCATCCACCACGGCTCCTCCCATTCCCCTCCAACCTCCTTTACCCTCCTCCATTTTTAAGAGATTTCACTTGATCACCACCTTTAGCCTCTGCATTTCTGCACCCCATGTTTAAATCCATTCACACTTTACCACCACGCCGTAGGCAAAGAGGCATACGAGTAAAGGGGCGGAATAGAGCAGTTGTAAAGCCATGTATAATTGCAGCTATGGATATTATGAAACTTTTTATCTTGCATTCTTGAGAGAGGAGAAAGATGACGTGGGAGTAGTGAAGCGCAAGCACAGTGTGTCTCTCGTCACCAAACCAATCCGCTATGCCAATCACACCCATGTCAGGCTCTGTATCTGGTACCATTCATGATGAGTTATTCTATAAATGATGTGTAAAATGATATTTTTGTTTTAAAAAAAAAGAAATAAAGACAGTTTTAAAACATGCTGTGGAGTTGCGTCTTGTTACTTATTGGAGTTTGTGAAAATCGAAGCATTTATAAGTTTTTTTCTTAATAAATGTATGAATGTAATAAAGCAAATGTACAGGGTTTTTTTAGCCAATGGACGCAGAAGTCTTCATAAACACAGATGCCAAGAATCAAATGACGCATGCAGTGGCCGAAAGTCTGAGATCACTAGTGAAAATTCTTCTGTTTTCAATTCTAATTTACTACTAAATTTTTCATTACAAATGACATTTTACTCAAAGAATTTAGAGTAAAAAGGAGAATATTTGAAATATTTTCCACTAATTTCAGTTAGGCTCTTTTTTCCTTTTTTATTGTCCCAAATTTGCATGCATTTAAACATTTAATTCAGAAATCATTCAGAATCTCAGTGATTTCTTCATTTCGCTAACAACTTTTTTACTATAGACGTTACAAAGTTCAAAAATGTTTTGCTGTTCATTTTCAGGTTTCGATGAAAGAAATGGCTAATTTTTTTATTTTGATTTTAGACTTTTGGCCACTGCTGTGTATTTAATTTTCTGATATGAAGAAGTACATATCATTAAGTAAAATCATAACCATGATTTGTATGTGATAAGGCATTACCTCAGATTTTCTACACTTGTTAAATACCTTTATACTTTTACAAAATGAAGAAAACAAAGCAATCCTTGATTTTGTTTTAGAATGTTTTCTTATTGGCCATCCCTTACACCAAAAAGCAGAGCATTGCATTATGGATTTCACCATGAAACTCACGCAATGTCAAATGTTCAGTCTGTAACGCTTATTGGCCAGTTTGTGCCCTGTTTGTTTCTGGAGAACTCTAGTTTCTTTAACATGAATTGTTCTGCCATCACAGCAACCCACCAAAAAGTGCAATCACACGCAACGGTAGGTTCAAGATTTGATGACTTGCTGTCACACGCTGCAGTGTGAAATGAAATCTTTAAAGAAGCCATTTCCTGCATTTGATATGAAATAATAGTTGTATAATTGAAAATATAAATGGATTAGTACATTTTTAACCATTAGTATTATTACAAATGTCATGAATGAGTCTATAACGATCATTTCCTAATGCGCACACTGCATGGAAAGCTGCATGCAGTGTGATCTTTAGAAGTAACTGCAGTAGATGATTAACAGAATGGTGGTATTGCCCTAACTCTGAAAGCAAGGTCACATGACTCTCACTCATTCGTCTTTTTGACTTAATGAGTGCAACTGCAGCTTTAAATGTAGCCTCTTCACTACAAAGTAGCAAATACAGTAACTTATACAGGCTTACGGTATGTTTATACATAATATATGTGTATGTAGGTTTGGGCACCCCTAGTACAGAAAACTTCTGTTCATGGTGTAAATGTGCTGGATCGGTGTGTGTGAGAGCTGTGCGGGCAGTTGGAAATTCGATTTTGCTTTGTGTGTCATTAAATCACACTGTTAAAAGACTGATAAGAGCGAGGGCCGTGCCTTGCACTCCTTCACTCCCCGTCAGACATTCTACCACAGTTATCAAAAGGAGTGACTTGAGGCTGGGTGTGGTTAGAGTAAACTTTCACACTGAAAACCCGATGGTTCTCAGTTCACAATGGTTTTGGATTTACAGATTGGGCCCATCTGTAAATCTGGAAGATCAGAATACACTGCGTGAGAATAGTCTGGGGGCATCCAGTTTTTCAACATGTTTAAATGCAAGTTTACTGTGTTGGTCTGCAGTAACTTAATCTGCTAAATCCTTGAACACCAGGCTTATTCAGTTACTCAGTCATAAATCTAAATGGGTCAATATAATGGAAAACATTTGTCTTGTTTTTTAAAACAAAAAGGTGGATCTGACACATTAACACTGGTCCATGTGGTCCGTATATACAAATTCTGCTGCAAAAACAATGCATTTCAAAATATCAGCCTTAATTATTGTTTAGCTCTGTCCATTCGCAGTGAAGTGAAAAGTTTTTTTTTTACTCTTTTTTTGAGGATTAAAGGCACATTATTTAATAACTAAACAATGTTGGGAAATGGTCCTGGAAAAATATATTACAATTGTTTAAATGAAGAATCGATTGATGGCTTACTATGGAACTAATATGGGTAAGACTTTGTTTTGCAGGTCCACTACAGATGCTTTTTAGATTCATCATGTCAATCAACGAAACACTCAATGAAATATCTGGCTGTAGAATAAAAAAGTTATCTGAAGTATTTTGCAAATGACTGTAGAAGTACTGGAGGGGGTAATCATTTCAAAAAAGTTTAGGAAAGAAAACATCCCAATTTATTTTGCTCTGTATATCAATTACAGCACTTTGATGAACTTACTTAACTTACTTTCTGACTTTCTTACTTTTCTTATGTAGTTAAGAAGGGAAGGTATACCCAAGCTTTACATGATGTTTAACTGAAGACTGAAGTTAAATCTCCATAAACTAGCCTTAACGTATTTTATCTGGAGTATTTCTACATCTTTCCTACAGATGGTATTAACTTAAACACGTAGAGGTTGTGACAAGTCCCTGCATGCAAAAGTCACAGCCCTTGATAATCCAATGTAATAAGGATCTCATGCTCAAATATTCTCTGGTTCCTTAAGCTGTTCCTTAAAAAGGTTACACCAGGCAAAATATGTCCATGCATATTAGACCACTTGGCATACCCTGAAGCAAGTCAGTGGGGATAATTCCGCATGGAGAAAACAAACACGCACACACATCCAGTATGTACGAAAATGCATTTATGGGTGATGAAGAATGAGGAATGTATCCAGAGCATTACAGCAACTAGGAATGTTTTGCAGCAGTTAGTTGACTTGCTTGGGCATGACTGTTGTGGAGCATGTTTTCACATGAAGACAGAACATGGATTTAGAAGTAGAAGGGGAGCAACAGCTATGAGACGTGTTTAGAAAAGAACATTATTAGAAAAGCAAAGAAAATGCAATGCTCAGTTACTGTTTACCTACGGAATTTAACATACTGGGGAAAAGCATAAAACATGGCCTGTGCAAAAGTTATGGCTATGTTTTGTTTTCTTTTTAGTAATTGTACACATGACATATGACCAGGTGGGCTTATTTTTCAGCACAACTACAGCGAGGGAAATCATTATTTGATCTCCTGCTGAATTTCTAAGTTTGCTGACTTACAAAAAAAATGAGCAGTCTATAATTCACGAAGTAGTTTCATTTTTATGGGGATAGAATATCAACCAAAAATCAAGAAAAAACATGTTACATAAAAGTTATAAATTGATTTGCATGTCATTGAGTGACATAAGTATTTGATCCTCTGTAACCCAGCCAGACGTCTGGCTCCCACAGACTGGCTGTGTGTCCATGTTACACATAGATTACAATCAATTTATCAATTACAGATACTTCTGATTTTAACTCTTTATGTGTATCAAGCACACCTGTCCACAGAATCAGTTTCTTCCATTCCAACCTCTCCACCACCATG
>JBBPCY010000032.1:19197185-19209984 GCA_037974405.1 Brachyalestes nurse | reverse complement strand
TTTTTACATCTAAGCACGGAGCAACTGCCATGTTTCCCTCGTCTGCAAGCCATGACTGTCGGTGGAGCTAATTTTTTAGGGGAGGGCCGAAACTCTCTGGACGGGCAAAGAACGAGAAAGGGGAAGGATCATTTCCCCTTATGAGGACATAAGAAGCTAAATTCCAGATCGGGCCATCTGAGCTGTCTCCCTCTGAACGGTGGAGCAGGATAATCAAAGCACGCTTTACACATATCGCCGTTTCTAGCCACTGCAGGACCATAATCAGGCAAGGGGAACTCGTATTAATGTTCAAAAATCTCACAAAGTGACATTTTCAGGTCATGGGACCTTTAAGTTCCAAGAGTTTTGTATTGAGTGGCTGGTCAACCCTAACACTTACCCCTCTGCTACCCAGTCCTTATGTGTCTTCTGTTGAGAGTGCTTTTGGTTAGGCCCTTGTGCCTTTTTGCTTTGGTTATGTGTAGAGTCTGTGTCTTTTTGTTAATAAAAAAACATCAATGGAACCTGCGCTTGTGCCTTGCCTCACTCCCCATGCATGCTGCAATGTGACACATATATGTATATGCTAAATGGAGCTGATACATGGTAGGTGTATCTAATGCAGTGCCTTTTTTGTGAATATCTTCGTTCCAGATTAACGGTGGGCAGCCCTTTTAGACGATAGGTACAACATAAGCAAAAATGAAACTTGGCATGTTCTCTACTTCAGCATTTTACATGACCACCTATTAAAAATAATTTTAAAAAGGCTCTGTATATATTGTCATAATGACCAAATGGGAAAAAATCCTAAATCCTAAAAATCCTAACAGTGCCTGTGGAACATAAAAATCTTCCATTCACAAAAACATAACTTCTAAAACCCATAGCCTATCCTTCAAGGACATCTGGCAAATATTCTGCATCATGGTGCAGGCTCTTACATGCATGGACATGAGTAGCCTACACCTCTTGCACCCACGTACATTCCAAAACACTACTCTCATCCATAATTGGGATCACATTGGAAAGTACTGAATGCTGTGGAGCACTCCTAACTCTTCTAAACTATGGGTACTGGTTTACTGCATTTGCTTAACAATTGGTTATCCTCAATACAGGGTCAAGATACTCTTGGTGCTAAAGCTCCAGAACATGTATCAAATAAGCCACATCTTGTATTTAGATTCAGTTGTGTAATGTCAGTTATGCTTGGTTCACTTTCAGTGACAAAGCTTAGTTCAGCACAAGACAAAGTGACTGCTCTGGAAAGTGATGCAAAAGAAGTGAAGCCCACCATAGGTTTGAAAGGTACTGTGCTTATACCAAGCACTTATATCTTGCTGTAGAGGTCATAGATGAATGCCACAACTTAATTCCTATATATATATATACATATAGGAATTATATATATACAGTACATGACTCATTATCAAAGACTAGATAGGTGTCCTATATAAATCTCAAATAACTATCATCATTCTCCTGGTTTACTATATGGCAAAGTAATTAATGAGTGAACGATTGTGATGCAAGAGACACAGGAAATATGACTTTGAATTACAAGGGCATATGGATATAATAAGGGTGTGCTAGGTGAAAGGCACTGAGACAAACAGAAAGTGGGCAGACAGAGAAGCCAGGGTTTTTTCTTTAAAGTTTTCATGGCATTCCAGTTAACTGGGATTCAGGTGTTCTGGTGATCTTAGTGGTGTGAGTGGCCAGTTAAGACATGTCGTCGTGAGAACACTTCCAACTAACACAAATTCTCATTGTTCTGTAAAACTGAGTAAATAAAGCTCAAAAAGCAATTCCGAGTTCACCATGGCATGTCCTATAACATAACAAAACTGTTCTCACTGTTAAACAGTAATACTTTAAAAATGACATTAGCTGTTACTTTGGATCAATCAGCATAAACAGTCGTCGTCTAAGTCTAAAACAACGGCCATAAAGTTCACTGTTTTGAGAAGGTAATTGTTAGGGGTGTGTGAATCCTCAGTATCCGTATCAGTTTGATATGGACCAAAATCACTGGAAAAATATCGGAAAAGCCAGAACTATTACATAAATGTACCCATAAAGGTAACATAGATGAGCACCAAGGCTGTGTTTGAAAAGGCTCTTCTACTCCCCACATGGTACAGAATGTACTTAGTCTCATTTTCTATAACCACTTAATCCTCACTAGAGTCGCAGGTGGCCTGAGCCTATGTCAGGATCAATAGGCGCAAGGCCACCACGAAAATTCATGAAAATTCCACACACACACAAGACCAGTACCCCATGGCAGTGTGAGGCACAGTGCTACCCACTATGCCACCTACTGTTCAGCCTAGTACACAATGTAAGAATTAAAATACAGGCTCCTGCAGCCAAATACTGCAAAATTCCATAATGGACAAACTGTGCACAATTTGGGTGCTGCAATTTTTACATAGCGCGAGGTATTAAGACCTTAGTTGTTGAAGAGAGTTGTTGAAGAGTGATGAAAGAGTGGTGTCGTGCCAATTGTCGATGGTATAATCTGAACCACTGAGCACCATGTGCTACACTGCAGCTAACTGTAATTTTCTACTTTAGCTCATACAAAACAGAAAACAAATAACTTAATAGGATTATTTTTCATACAGCAGCCAAACTGGTCAGATTTTGAAACCAAAAAATCAGCACGCAAAGTGCTCAAAATATTTGTAAAATCGTCAATATTAAAGCACTTTTGCCTTAAAATCTGGGGTTGTTTTATCACAGCCATAACGTTACCTGTGATACTTCTTCTTGCCAAAATGTAAAAAAAAAAAAAACAAGAAAAGAGATGATGTTAATTTACAGTGGAATGTTAGCCCTAAGCTTAAAGTGGTGAGCATGAATATTTTTTTAGAGGAAATCCAGACATTTGAAGTAAAAGGCATTTAGTATTGAAGTATTTAAAAGACAGTTTTATTTAAATCTTACAATACACATTAACATTTCTTTAACCAGCTTTCAGAGTTTTGCCTTGAGACTCACGGTTTGGGGTCTTCTCTCAAGCTCCAGCGCTGTATAAAGAGATTTCACAACAGGAAAAGGTCAACCAATCTGCATGCTAAAAATAAACATGCAGGGGACTATTCATTTTCTTATACCTGTTGAGAAGACACTGAAGCTAGGAGCGGCTTTTACAGGCTGGAGTTTTGGGGTTCCCCCTTGCTCGGTGTTTTTATTTCTCTGATGAGTGGTTTATTGCTGCTCAGAGCACTGGAACATTTGAATCTTGCCTCTGTGATAATGTGAACGCACTTATGCTTGCCTTGTTTAATTCCTACAAAGCCTAAGGCTATGTCTAAAGACCTAGAAGGCCCTGAGGTTTCCTCACTATTTTATTTTACCATTTTTTCCCCACTTTGATGCTTGAATGCACTGGAAATAAAAATAATGTCATTCCAAGCCCCTACTTCCCGCTGCTGATTAAATTGATATAACATGAGACACTGGTGTTCTATTAAATGAAAAAATGGTGAAGGTAAGCAGAACCTTAGCTGTTCAGTTATCAGTTGCTGAAACATGAGTAACTGAAGTAACCAAAACCTAAATGACGATATAATGGTCTAGGTTCATAATAACTGAACTGTAACTTGTAAATTCTGCTCCATCAGTTTGTGGACTTTGCAGTGAGGGGTGTGAATGTGCTAGAAAGTGTTTACGCAAACATTGCAGGTGCTTATGAAGCTAGCTGCCGCCAACACCTTGGATACTCAGACTATATCTCTGCAATGCAACAACCTGAACCTCGGGAATCACACACAGGAGTACACAGAACCGATGACTGACTATATCAGCAAGTGCAATGCTGACAATACTGTCTCCAGGACCATCATTATATGCCTCAACCAGAAGCCATCATGTCTTGTCCTTCTGAAGTCAACAACCAATTTGTCAATTTGTCCACATTCAGAGACAGTTGGCTCTGCACCAGTCCATTAGATGCTGTACCGTGCAAACTCTGATATGAACTGCTTCCTTTCTCACATTCACACTACATACACACACTAAAGTGTTCTGGCAGAAACAAAGAAATTTAATTCCCAACTAACACTGTATTTGTGTAATACTGTGTAATTTTTCGAATTCTGCTGTGTGTAAAGTGACCATTTGTCATACATGAACACACCACAGCACGGAATTCTTTCTCTGCTTAACCCATTTACCAAGCAAAGCAGCAGGCTGCTAGGAACACAGTACCTGGAGAGCAGTGTGTGGGGTCGGAATCTTGCTCAAGGGTACCTCCAGTGGTGTCACTAGCAGTTCCTGGGATTCAAACCAACAACCATTTGATCACAGGGGCAAATCTCTAACCCTAGACCACCAGCTGCCCTGACTGCTTGCAGTTTTGCACCATTATTTATTGCTGTCTACATCAATCTGTGCATTTCTTTGCACACTTAATGACTCTGCTGGTATACAGTATTTCATAATTCTGCATTCACTCACACCGTCGACAGGTCATCATGTGTATTACTGTACTCTTGCTCATGTTTTTTGCACTCTCTCTTTTAGTTCTGTCCTGACTGCACTTGTGTGGTCTTGTGGTGTTCTGTTTTTGTTCTTTGTGGTGTTCTGTTTTTGCTCTTTGTGTTGCAAAATGGTCCTTGAGCAACATTTTTTAATTTCCCAGGGTACTGTGTATACGATTGAAAAATAAACAATCACCACCTACTTGACTTGAAGTACACTCACTCCCCGTTTCCTTTTTGTGATTCAGACCTCCACACAAAGACAGAATTATAGGAAATAACAGCCCCTTGATTTTCAAAGCCAAATAAGCTATTGTTTAACTGACACTATAACGCACTTTATAATAGCGTGTTCACTTTGCTTTAATGGGGATTTTTAGTGATCTTGCCAAATTGCTGCAAAATTCAAATGCTGGGATTTCAACAAAATCATTCAGAAGGTTTTGAGGTTTAATGTTTCATTGTAGAGAAACTTACAAAATTCAATTTCTTGACAATGTTAATGACAAGAACAAGGGAATTCAAGGATGTTTACAGTGCAACTTATTCCCATTTTATTTGCTATCCAAAGTAACTAGCAAACCGCATGTTTTCTTAGTATCACATGTGATGTTGATAATGGTAAAATAGTTGCAAATCTGAAAAAAAATGTTTCCTTTGGGTGGGGCTACTATGAACGCATTTTAAAAAATCCATTAAGCCATATCAAAACAATGTCTTCAGGCATGACACAGCATATTCATAATAATTTCATGTAAATCCTTCTTGTGAAAGACCTTTAGAAACATTAAACTCCTCAGACATTTGGTTCCTATCACCTACAATGTGAACGATTCTGGCTCAATAAATTTCTGTGGATCATTTCACATCAAACATTTTGGCTTTTAAAATCTATTCATCGTGGAGTGGTTCCTACAGGCTGTTGCATAGTGAAACAGGAAAGAAGTTTAGTGGTCATTTTTGAGAGTAAATTAAATATCTATACTTGCATTGTAAGAACTGTGACCCCTGATCCATCACTGTCACTGTAAAGAAATATAATAGATGGACAAAAGTATTGATGCGCCTGACCATTTCACCAACATCAAATGGCTTTGCATTAAAGTCCCCGCATTTGCAGCTATAACGGCTGCCACTTTTCTTGAAAGGCTTTCCACAGGTTTTGGAGTTTCTATTAGGAAATTTGTGCCCATTCATTCTGTAGCACATTTATGACGGCAGGCACTGATGTTGGAGGAGAAGTCCTGGCTCACAATCTCCATTCCAGTTCACCCCAAAGTTGTTGGATGGGGTTGAGGTCACAGCTCTGTGAGGGCCAGTCAAGTTCTTCCAAACCAAACTCATACAACCATGTCTTTATGGACCTTGCTTTGTGCACTGGGACACAGTCATGCTGGAATAGAAAAGGACCTTCCCCAAATTGTGTCCACAGAATTGGAATTATGGCGTTGTCCAAAATATCTTGGTATACTGAAACACTGAGATAAATGCTGCCTTCACGTGCTATGGGAAAGATAATCCTTTCCAATTGAAAATTGGAAATTACGAGTGCGTTGTGTTCAAGTGCTTTTGTTGTCGTAGAAAGAAAAAACATGGCAGACCCACAGTTCGCCTTTTTTGCCTACCGCAAAGTACTTGGGGGCTACCCTCGACTGACACTGCTGCTAGCATTGGGTAGGTAAAACCAAACAATAACGGTATGTCTAAAACTGACATTAGGTGTAAACCCAGATGTCATTAAAATGGTGTATGTCACAACATTGTATAAGCTGCAAACTATTCGCTAACAACAGCAAAAAACATTTATAAGGGTGCAACGCTTAGCATTCACGATTTTTTCTTCGCTCTCTGCCATGCTGAAAGGTCAAAGTTGATCCTCATCTCGGCAACTAGTGTATCAAAAATTTCTCCCAATTCCCCAGTGGAAATTACGACGTGAGAGGGTGTTCATGTGCAGTTTTCAAGTCGGTTTCTGGTATTTACCATCATTCTAATAGGACGTGAAGGCACCATAAGCTCTTTACTGGAAGAAAGGGGCCTGGCCCAAACCCTGAATTAAGAGGTGTGTCCCAGTACTTTCCAGTGGCGTGTTAATTTGAAGTGCATTGTGCTTGAACTTGAAGCATTGGTGCCATCTCCTGTATGAACTGAGTTTTTGCAGCTTTGGAGGACCAACAGAAGAACAGGTTACTTGAAGCATCCAGCAGGCGGGGCTGCACCTCCAAGGGGGTGACTGCAGTGGGCGGGACCTTAAATCTGATTGGCTCAACTGGTGTCAATCAAACTCTGCTCGATAACAAACTGGAAAAAAGCAAACTAGCCGAGTAGCTGAAGGTTGCTAGCCAGTTTCTTGCATAGCAACGGGAGGTTGGTGATTTTTTAACGTGTTTACATTTAAATGTTGGGCCCTCGTTGAGCTGAAGAAGTGGACGAAATTGGAGAGGTAAGGCTTTTTATTGTGGGGTTTTCAGCTAACGAGCTAATTCCAGAAGTCATTGGACAACGAGGGTCACAGCAGCGGCGGCAGCAACGGCTCATACATTAGCTTTGTTTTGTTTTGTTGTTAGCTAACGAGGTGATTTATTATTATTGTTAATTTTTAAATAATACTTTTCGTTAAAATGGGCTGTTATTATACTATGAGGTGCATTTTTACCCATTTGAGAGATGCTTTTTCGGTTTTTGCAGCCACAGCAGTACATACAGAGCGTGTAATTCACAAAACAGCATTTACACTTAGGGATTATTTTACTTCAGGTCACAAATCCCAATCTAACAATCAAAATCAAGTGAGGAACAGTAGCTTATTAGTAAAATAAGTGCTTTTACATCACCTATGCTGTCTTGCAATTGCCGGCTTTTGAAAACTGGACCAGAATTTTATGTCTGCATTATACGTTACTTGTAAGTAATTTATATTGTTAAGGTGCATGCTTTCATGTGCATGAGACGATATTCGGTTTTCCTACTGTAACATTTGATTCAGAAATGTACTAAAGTGTTTTATATAAGCTAATGTTTTGCATACAGTCAATTTAATAGGGCGGTTTATTTAACTTTGTTAGCTCTGCTGGTTTCCTTTTAACCAAAGTCAAAGGCAAGGGTAATTAACTGCCTTTCCACTGATCAGAGAGATAAAAGCAGTGGTAAAGTGTTGCAAGATGAGGCATGTTATGTTGTTAGAGTCTCAGGAAAGAAAGTTCTTGCTGGTCTAAAATGAAAAATTTATCAATGGTGGTATTGCAGTTCAATTCAAAACCCCACTTGCCTGGATTAACAGTCGTGGCACTGATGGTGCAAGGTGATGACCACTGTTGCTGTTCTTGATGGTCCAATTTGACCACTGTTGTTCCTGGCTCAAGGTGTTGACCACTATTGTTACCTTAATCTAGTGCAAGAAATCTCTTTAGTTAAATAACAGCTTGGACCCCATATAAATGATTTTTCTCCTGATTTCTAATTGTTGTAACATTTTTAAGGGAGTTTTTCTTAAGACTATGTAAGAGAAACTTTTTGACAGTGTTTGTGAGTAAACTTTATCATATGATCTCATTTTAACTGATGAATTGCACACACGTGTACCCTCTTTACATTCCACAGAGTGAGAGAATGGTGGTTCCGGACAGTGGAAACGTCGTCCAGCAGGCAGACAATGGCAGCACCAGCGGGCTTATGGCAAGCGCACAGCCAGGATTTGAGGCCGAGCAGGACATGGCCGGGGTGGAACTGGAGGAGGTACGCAAACTGCAGGAGCTGGTGCGACGGCTGGAGGTTCAGAATCAGAGCTTACGCAACAGAGGGAGCAAACATCATCTCAGGGCCACCATCAGCAACCTCCCGCCAGGCAGTAACATTAATGAGAGAACACTGTGCGAAGGGATGTCAAGCTCTTCTGCGAGGCCTGAGGACAGTGACAGCCTCACTATCAGAGACTTTGAGCAGTCCCCACCTCAAGACAGCAGTAGTAGTGAAGATATGTCTCCGCTTCCTGAAGCCGTAAGGCTGGAGGATGAAGGGGATGGGTCACAGTGCTCGCCGTTCTTGAGTCTACCATGTGGCACCGGGCTGGAACCAACACAGGGACAATCTCAGACTACCCCTTCTCCTGATAGCTATGATTCAGAGACACTTGGTGGAAGCGATGCAGGCATGGACCAGTCCGCTTTGGATGAGGTGGATGTGCTGGACTTGGAAGACTGTGTTGAGACTGAGGAGGATGACAGCTGGTATGTTTCCAATATTTAATTCTAACCTTTCATAGGCCTGTATTGTATGGACAAAATTGTAATGTTGTAATAGCTATATACCATGATTACAAGGTGCCTAGTCACACAAATGCACTGATGAATCAGTAATACAACTTGGCTAAAACTTCCCTGCATCACTTTGACCCAAAATAATTTATTCCTTTTCGTTTACATGAATACATTTTTCATCTTAATGCCCACAAAAATAACCTAGAACTGAGTAAATCATAATTTAAACTTTTATAGTAGTTCTTACAAATTATGTATTGTGAAACTATAGTGTTAAATGCTGTTCATTTAAAGCTGGCTAGTCCCTTATTTTATTTTAGAAGTCAGCCTATTTGAAACAATATTCAAAGAAATCTTAATATAAACAAATAAACAATGTATTAGGAAAAAATTTAAAGTATTTATATGTAATGATTTCATACTGATGTGCACAGCAGGGAAACATTTTCAGACCAAAGCTTGCACTTCGGAGCAGTTTGTCGAAGGAAAAATAGGAAAATACGGTTGTTTGCTAAGCTGTGATGCATATTGCTGGTAGCATAATGAGTGCGTGGCAGTGGTCTGACTGCACGCCTCAGTGATCACTCACTGTTGGAGGAAGCCGCCTCTGTTTGCACGGAGTGCCCAGCCAACGTCAGTATGTGCGTGTGGGGTGAGAGCCCTTCGTGGCTGAGGCGTCTTGACGGTGAGCTGTCAGGAATGTAGAACCTTTAGTATTGAGGATACAAGGATGCGCATAATTTTCGTACTCTTGCAATTGTGTGTAAATGTATAATATAAAGTTGACCATGCAATTGTTGTAATTATATGAATGATCTATGTTATGTTAGTGTCACAGAATACAAGTACCTAGAGATGTTGCAAGTGTGCAGTTTATTTACCTAGGGCAATGTGGAATGTCATTACTAAACCTTGTCTTTGCAATGTTTAAAGAATTTTAAACATTGCAAAGACAAGATAAAGAGTTTTGTGGTATATTGATGGTGAAAATGGTCTAAAAATTCATTACAGTACAGAGGTCTTAATTCCTTGAATGTAATTATAACTGTGGTCAGAAGCGCATTGTTTTGACCCACTTAAGTTTTATTTAATGAAGGCATGATTATGAAAAAGGGTCAGGATTGGAATGTGGTTAATCCAAATAATCTAGATTTTAATTTGGTTCTTAGTTGGTTTAGGCTAGTCTGGGATTTGGGTGTCTTTTCTTGCTTACAGGCCTAATTTGGACATAGGTACCGTATTGTTTTTCTGACGGCAGGTTAGCAGCTTATTCAAGGCTGGACGGCCAAAGCAGCGATAGTTTTTTCTCCGTTTCGCATTAGTAGTCTGGCCATATGCCGATGTATGAGGTTAACATGACCACAATGTTTTGTAATCTGTTTAAACCACTGTGTAATCTGATTTGGGCTGGCTAGTAAACAGCTTTAGCAGGACCTGGACCACATGTGATTTTGTTTTTTTCATATAAGGAATGTAGGGGTAGAGAAATGGTGACCAAAGTGGGAAGCAGTGGAAGAAGAGCATAGATATAATCTTGGATAGCTTGAGTCCTTGGTGGTATTTTTTCCCACTTTAGCAGAAATAGGTTAGTTGTTAAATACTGAATACATGTTCTCCTTCTGATTTCTGACTGAAGGCTAATGGAGACTGCGCCAAGAGTGTAAACACCACTGACCTGCCATTCAATCTAGACCTGTGACCTCAATGCTGCAGTCCATATTATTGTTCCTCCCAGTGGGAGTCTAGTGCCTTTGTATCTCCCTAAATGAGAGGATGAGCACCCTTATAGCAGCCTTTTGTGTCAGAATGCAGCTTTCATCCACACAGTAGCTTTTGAAGCATTTAATGAACTTGGCTCTCAGTAAAGGGGTGCATATACTCACAAGCCACCTATTGATTCGCTCTGTATTTACATCAGAGCTTGACTAATCCTAAAGCTCAGAGGAAGCACTCCTCCGACTTTGTCGTCTAATTATCAAGGGTGAGTGTTGAAGGGTCAGTCGCAGTCTGAGAGGCTTGAATGGTGAGCCTAATGTATAGTGATGGCCAAGCAAATGCACAGATCTTTAGAGAAGTGGGCTATGGGGCAGGACTCGACAAAACGAGCAGAAATTCACAGTGCAATGTACTACTATCCAAGAAATAAAGGTTATGGATTTAGCACAATGTTACATTTTGTCTAAAAAAATGATCCCTGATCCATAACAAAGTAAATGTAATCCGTTAAGCAAACTATTGCCTGTTGCCCACATGTAAAAGGAAGTATACGTACATAAAACCCACCCAACTGGAATGAGATAAACTTGGTCATTAATTTAGAATAATCATACAATAGGGCAAACATGAAAAAATGATTTGCCTTTGTAGGCTGAAGAAACCAAATATTATTGCAGAGACCAGTCACAAAGGCCTCGTTTACGCTGTTAGTTAAATGTGACCCAATTCCGATTTTTTGCTCATATGTGACACAGATCCGATCTGTGCCATGACAGTGCAGGAAAAAGAACGCATGCATTCAGATATTTTGAGATCGGTTTCAGGCCTCGTTCATATGTGTAAATGAATCCGATATAAATCAGATATGTGCCAATGCGACTGTCATGTAAACAGGCAGATCGGATTTTCCTAGGCATTGCGTTCTGCACGTCATTAAAACAGCTGCGGAAGCTTGATGTGCTCATGCCACAGCTCGTCTCGCATGGCCTGACAGAAGTCGCTGACTATCAGGTACACTGATGCGCTGCTGATCCCACACAGATGCTCCAATCTGCGATAGCCCGCACCTGCTGCAAGCCACCAGAGGGCGACCCCGAGGCGCATCTGCAAAGGGACGGCCGGCGAAATGTCCTGTCGTTGTAAGAGAGGAATGCGGACAAACGTTGACACAGCAAATCGAAAGTTGGCTCATTCTAAAATTTCGGATCCACTGCTCCTCGCTAAAGCCACAATATTCTCCCACCAATCCTGAGATCTCTCACGCACCCAGACGTTCCTCTGAATGGTCGAGGCCATAATAACTGAAGCACATGCACAGCTGCAATAATCACCTTTTCCTTCTTCTCGGCCTCAAAATCATGGTGTTATTTGGCGAATTTTGCATATATATCCCATAGCTAGCATTAAGCATATTTCGCGTCCGTCCATCTTGGCTACTGTGTGGTGTAACAACCCCCTTTGCTATAGCGAGTGTAAACAAGCGAATCGGATATGGGTCACAATTAAAAAAACGTGTAAACAGAAGGTAAAAAAAAATCGGATATAGGCAACAAATCAGAATTGAGCATCAAGACCTGCAGTGTAAACGAGGCCTTTGATCGGGCCACAGTTTGGAATCGACAACCATCATTATATGCTCTTGTCTTTAGTTGCGTCTGTCTTCCACGAACTAAGGCTGCACAACACTGCAAGACCGAACACTCTTAAATTACAGAGTGGCAACATGCGGAAAAAGTTGTGTAAGACAATTCTGTTCCAAGGAATTTAGATCCAGTCTTGTATATATTTAATACAGAGCCACTATAGTGATAACATAGTAACCACATAATGTGTGTGAGAGAGAAAGGAATGAGTGAAATGTTTTCAGAAATTATTTCTTAAACCATGTTTTTTGTCACAGAGTCTTAGTGTCTTTTCATCAGAAAACCACATCTACCTGTATTACATGGTGCTTTCGCCATGCACAGTACGGCCACGCACTGACGTGTCCTGTCAACTGGGAACACCTGGAATGCAGCGTCTAACCTATATGTCTATGCGTTTGGGATCCAAAGAAGCCGGATCTTCTTAGTGATCTGATCCAAATTATCTGACTCATTAGAAAAAGCCGAAATTCCCATAACTAACCACGTGATAGTAGGAACGGCAGACTCGGGTCGAGCGTATCTGCACATTGTTATGAGACGTCACTTTTATTGTACTTTTATTTCTCTTGATTGTGAGAGACAATCGCCACTGACAACTGAAATGAAAAAACTAGTTGCAAAATAAATAATCTAGTCGCATTGGCGACCATTTTAGTCGCCATCTGGAGCCTTGTAAAGAAATAAATAAATGTGTGTAATATATATA
>JBBPCY010000032.1:19148994-19187832 GCA_037974405.1 Brachyalestes nurse | reverse complement strand
TGTAGTGGAGTAGAAAGTACAGATAATTGCCACAAAATGTAATGGAGTAAAATAAAAAGTATGCATTATTATTTTTACTTAAGTAAAGTACAGATACGTAGAAATGTACTTAAGTACAGTAACGAAGTATAAATACTTTGTTACATTCCACCACTGCAGATATAGAATGCAAGCATGCAGCAATGGTTACATATTTTTTTTATTTTGGTGAGAATATCCTATTAACCATCTACAAATGAGTTAATGTCACAGGATGTGGGTTTCCCATACATTTGTCTACAACAACTTCCTGGTCATTCTGCAGTTTGCATGGAGGCTGGTAGTACAATGGTCTTTTGATGAAAAATCTTGTCGTCTCAAAAGTAAAGACCAACAGTAACGCATCAAATTTCGTTTTGCATTTGTAGTCCTGGCGAGAATGTAGAGTGCACTTTTGTGCGTTTGTTTTGATCATAGGCTAGTAGTCATATCTCCACACCCATGTTTGTTCTAGCTTTTCTGTTGTCTGTGGTGCCTGCCCTACTGGCATTGCTTTATTTCTTGTGATTGGAGATTGCTTGTATTGTAGGATTAAATATTGGCATGAGCCAAATATTTGTTTTTTCTTTGTTGCAATGATTACACTCAGCTCTGTTTCCCCTTTTCACCAGCAATGGTTTAGGAAGTGTTACATTCATCGGCCTAAGATAAGGTCTGATTATTATTAGTAGTTGTTGTAATTGTATTTGTTGTGTAGTGCCTTTCTTAAACCCGGGAAGGAGTGTTTTTCTTGGGCTGTGGAGATCAATTTGGCTGATCAGTTGGAGAAATTGTAAAAACATACCAACAAACAGCCTCGCTTCCAGATCCATGAAGAAGTCTATTGTGGGAAGTTTTGTCTCTGTCAACCACATCTGATACCTGTGTAGGATAAAATTACAGCTACAGATGCTGTAGCTCCTTTTTAGCTCTGCACTCACATGGTAAGGAAAGGGCTATGCATGTAGCCATTCTCCTTTTGGACCATAAGTCGGTGGTGACTTTTTCAGTATGTGTAAAGCAGACCCTGTGTGTTTGTGTGTGTGTGTGTGTGGATTTCAGAGGAGTTAAGGCACAGCATGCCTAACTTGGCCCCGCGCACCAGCCTTCGTTCCTTGGAGGCAGTCAGAAACAGCCGCAGCATGGAGGCTAACCTGCAGAGTTCAGGAAACCGCATGTCCCGCCTGCCCCAGTCCCCCACAGGTCGGTACCCCTACCCCGCTACCTCAACCTCACCTGCTGTCACCCCTAGTCCCTCAGGTTAGATGGATCATTCTTTTCCCTCACCACACTCCCTTGGAACCACCAACACCCATAGCTTTAACACTGGTAAGTGCAGGTGAATTCCAGCTTTAGCTGTGATCTATTACTTGCTGGTTTAGCTCACAGTGTGACTACAAATAAATTGTTTTTGTGGAGAAATGTTTTCATAGACCTGTTTCCCGATTTTTAGGAAAAAGGTTTTGAATTCTACCTGCCCAATTACCTTAAGTATCCACTGCTGTCACTTATCCCTTTTGTTGCTCACCTTTATGCCACACATTACATTTAAACTGACCTTCTTTTCCAAATACCATTCAGCTCATCTTTGAATAGACTGAATTCAAAATCGTGCTGAGATTGAGCTACACATTGCAAGGTGAAAGGGATTGTATGATGGATTCCACTAAAATGTGGTTGGTACAGCGGAGGAGAGTTTTTACAGGTTATGTGACTCCCCCTATTGGTTCATTATGAAACAGATTTTTGCTGATTTTTTTTTTTTCTTTTTTCAGTTCAGTGTGGAATAATTTCATTCGTGTATTAGTGCCTTACTGAAAGGTTATAGAATGATCTTGAAAATTATAAAAGCCCCAGTCAAGTAGATTTTAGTAGCTGAACTGTTTCACAAGCTAATGAAATGTGATTGATCATGTTTTTCATGCTGATTTCAAGTCTGTGTTTAGTTTTTCCCTAGCACGTACAGTTTTTGTGATGAAGCTAGTTATATATTGCATGATAGTATAATTATAATAATTTATATAATAATCATATGCTGAGTGTTTTTGAAGAAACAGTTGTAGCTGACTGACACTGATCATTATATCTATGCCACAGTGTGCGCCTATCTGACTTCACACTAAAAATATTTAAACAGTTACTTGTTTGGTGCCTGTGGTTTAATAAAAACTGCATGCAAGTTCATTGCAAATCTAATATTACTCATAATTTCACAATCCAGAAAAGTGTGTTGTGGTTTCTGATGATTACAAAAAAAATTGTTGACCTGTGTAATTATTCAATAAAAAATTGTCATTTTCGAATATTTTTAAAGTGCTAATAGCTACTATTCAAACTACTAAAACTATTGAGATAATTCTGATTGGGGCTTTAAAGTGCTGCTGTTCAGTCACTTAATCCTCCGACTAAGGCTGCTAGTAACTGCCTGCTCCCATAGGTGTTTCGTCTAGCCGAATGAGAGGCACTGGCCAGTCGCCTCTCTCGTTACGGGCTCCTATGAAAGCTCTCAGTCCAGTAGGCTCCATGACTGCGGTGCGACAATCTTCAAAAGGACTCCCCGGACCTCAGGGAGGTCCCACAGTAGGGGTACGGAGAGTGCAGTCTCCAGGGCCTGCTAATGGAGGGGCTTACTCGCCATGCAGGACTGCTGCAATTGGGCCCAAGCAAACCCCAGGCAGAGGCATGGCACCTGCAGGACCTTCCGCCAGAGGCAGGCTTGCCCAGGCTCCTAGGAGGTAACTCTTAATTCTCACATGCACACATGGGATGCACTGGTGCAACTTTGGCAAAACTGCTTCTGATATTGGGAATTCAGCTGATAATCTGAAACCAGTGCTCTGTTAAAGCACTTTTATTTTGTAGTAAAGTATGTATTTATAAAAAAGAAATGTATGAGGACCTGTAGAAATGTATAACAAATGGTGTAATTTTATTGTAAATGGACATTGTTAGGGTGAAAAATCAAATGTACACTGTTTCCCCACTTGTCCTAGATGAAGTCAGTGAGCAAATACATTTTAGTTTCCAAATGCTGCATCTTTAGAACTCAATAGTCCAAATACAGATGGTATTGACAAGGCTCTGGTAATTGGATGGCTTATGTCCTAAACCAACAAAGTCATAATGAACATCTGGAGGTGGTTTAAACAAGTTAAGAAATTTTGGTAAATTAGTTTTTTTGGGTTACAATTGACTTCTTGTGTTTAGCATCATTAGCCTTCTAGCTCAAGCTCTAAAGAATCAACTACATCTGGGGTAAGTGAAAAATTGTGTAAATTTGATTTTCCTACAAACTGATTCTATATGGTCGTCACCATTTACCCTAGCATCTTATACAATAAGCTAAACCGTATGGTGTCACGTCAACTGATTGGTTGGTAACATTTTGTTTCTGTCACTGATTTAACAAGCATTAATGGTGATGAAAGAATTACACACATGCTAGTGCATTAATATTGATCTTTGGACAGAATATGTCATGGTAAAATATCAAGGATGATCCTTTGCAAATAAGCATAAATAGGGGCTTATGTACGACTGTTGACACAGTCACACTCAAACATTCTTTATAGGAAAGCACAAATTATGACTGGGGAACTCATTCAGTATATTGTATTTGTGCTTCGCTACTTAAAATGATTTTTCTTCTAGGTGTATTTTCTCAATGAATTTTGACAAAACCTGAAATGTAATCCATACTGCTCTTTTGCTATCTTTTTACAGTAGGTCTCTGGGAATGACGAAAACATGTGGTCCAATGGCAGATGATTCCTGGAAAGATGGCTGTTACTGAACCTTCTACCTTTTTCCCCCTCATGCATTCCTAGAAAACACCATCACTGTCACTGCTGCTTCTGAAAGCAAGACGGTAGAGACCGTGTACCCACTAAAGGACCAGAAAGACATATTAACACGCTAAGCCCAGAAAGTTTTACCACAGCATGACTCCTTTTACCCCACTGCCACACAAGCGAGAGGAAAGATGATGCAAAAACTGCAAGATTACAGTTTGCTCCTACAGACTGTAAAATAAGTTGTAATTATTTTTGTTTTTAAACCATCAGTCTACTTTATTTTTATGAGAACTGGAGAAGCTGCTGGAATTATAGGCATTTTAGTTTGTGTTGTCTTGTAATGACACATGGAACATCCGTTATTTTATTTTAACTACTACATCGGGAATTGAGTTCCTGGACCCTTTATTTCGAATAACTTAAAGTGGCTGCTGTGTTTTAAAGTACTAAGAAGGCTATCTAAATTGCATTTTTGAGGCACAACAATGCAATATCTAAGAAGTCCTCTTTTCCCTCAGAGTGATGTGAGAAGAGGAAAAAAAATTGTGATAAAATTGATGTGTATGTGCCAAGGTACTACTACGGTAATATTTTTTTTCCTCTGTTTGTTACTGTGCTCTTTACACCACTCCTTGATGAATATGTGAATAGTTTTGAATGCCTGTAACATCAAGGAGTAACGGTATGCAAAATACACTAGAGATTATCTGTGTGGAATTTCAAATGGACTGCCTCAGGAAACTGGGACCTGTAGTTATAATGGAATTTCAACAATAAACATAAATGCCATTTTGTTTATTTTAGGCATGGCTGGATGTTCTGCGTGTTTTGCAAATTGATATGTAACTAGTATCCAGGGTTATTTGATAGAACTGTTTTGTATTTTCAACTTTTTATTGTTCATTTTAGAATTAATATTAAATTAAACTTTAGGGGTGAAACCGCATGTTGCATAGCATTTGTAGCTAACATCAAGTTGGGAAATTAACTGAAAATCATGGTCAGTAAAGCTAGAGTTTATATATTTTACAAACATAGATGTCCTGATTCTAGTGGAGCAGTGGGTTCTCTGACTTTTAAGTTCGTTGAATGTAACATGCCTCAGTTTATAGTCTGTCCCATATGCCTTCCTCATTACATTTATGGCAGTTGGCAGATGCTCTTATTCAGAGCGACTTAATAATTAGTTACAGGGACAGTCCCCCTGGAGCAACTGAGGATTAAGTGTCTTGCTCAAGGATTCAGTGGTAGAAAGAGATGGTTTGAACCTGCAACTTTGTGGTCATCAGGTTTGCAGGCAAGTGTTTTACCCACTACTACCACCCCTCATTACCACTACATCATAGGGTAAGGGCAGCTGGTGGCATAGTGGTTAGGGAGTTGCCACTGCAATCAGAAGGTTGTGAGTTTGAAACCCAGTGCTGCCAATGGCACCAGTGAGGTGCCCTTGAGCAAATTACCCCACACACTGCTCTCTGGGCACCATGCTGGCGGGTGCCCACTGCTTCACTCGGTGAACGGGTTAACACTGTTCACACTGTGACACTGCTTACTAATTACAAAATTGTAAAAGCAAAATCAAAACATCTCAGCATCCTTGGTTGAGCCCCCATAGCTCACATGCTGATGTGTTGTGTAGAAAACTACAAAATGAACCTACAAAAATGTAACAAGCAGGCAAATCAAAGTTTGATGAAAATGCACCAAGTGAAGCAATGGGCAGGACCACCAGCTTGGCACATAGCTGATGGCCTAGAGTTGCCCCTGTGATCAGAAGGTTGTGGGTTTGAATCTCAGGACTGCTAGTGGCACCACTGAGGTGCCCTTGAGCAAAGTACCCCACACACTGCTCCCTGGGTGCTGTGTTACAGGCTACCTGCACTTCATTTGGATGAATGGGTTAAATGCAGAGAAAGAATTTCACCATTTCATTGTGCAGATGTGACTATAGAGGCCACTTTACTTTCAGTTGCTGCTTATTACGAAATTGAAACGCTTCACTTGGTGAATGGGTTAAATGCAAATAATGAATTTTACTTTGTGGTGCGTTCACAAGTGATTATAAAGGGCCACTTTCAGTAACTGCTTATTAATTACAAAATTGTTGAAGCCAATTCAAAAATGTCTTAGCATCCTTAGGCCTATGTTTCTTAAGACTGCTGTGTGGAAAACTAAACGTGCAAAAATGCCTTTAATCATGCTTAAAAAGGTGGCAAATTAAATTTTGATGACAATGCACCAAGTTAAGTAGTGGGCAGCCGGTGGACTAGTGGTTAGGGAGTTGCCCCTGTGATCAAAAGGTTGTGGGTTCTTCTCTAAGGTACTCTTGAGAATATTAGCCCATACACTTCTTCCCTGGCTGCCCACTACTTCACTTGGTGAATGGGTTAAATGAAAAATTTAACTTTGTTCACAATTGGTGTTGTGTTCACGTGTGACTGTAAAAATTAATAATGCTTATTAATTATGAAACTGCAAAAATGCAAGGAAAATCAAAAACATCTTCACCCTTAGACCCCATGTTTTTCAGACTGTATTGTGGAAAATTCTGAACTTGCAAAATGCACTGAATCGTGTCTAAAAAGCTGGGAAATCAAAGTGTTGATGAAAATGCACTGAATTGTGTATAAAACGCTGGGAAATCGAAGTTCTGATGGACTCCACCAACCCGTGGGTTCTCACTATGGTTCTGTGTGAAGTGACGTAAACAGCCAGGGCTCAGGCCGCGCGCGCTCTCTCCCCCTCCCCCCCGCGCTGAGAGCGCGCAGCCTGATTGGCCGAGCCAGGCCTGGAAAAAACATTGCTCGGGGATTCAGAGGATGTACAGGCCGCGGCGGCGCTACCCCACCAAAATAACGACAAACCGCCCGGCACGCATCAGCCAGCACCAGGGGCCCGGCCAGCACGCCGGGGGGAGCCTGAGAACAGGTAAAAAAACGTCTCTGTTGACGTTAGAATGGCGTGAGAAGAGGAGCGGCGGGCCCTCTCGGCCTGCCCGGGCCTCGCCGAGCCTGACGGGAGGGAGCCCAGGAGGGAGCAGGGGGCTCAGCTTCAGCTCGGGAGGACTCGAATACGAGACCAAATATAACGCTTACACGACACACTAGAGCTTTAGAGGACCTTACGAGGGACATTTTTCGCTCTAAATGTGATTTTTATGTGAATCCGACCGTTAAAAGCCCTCTTCTTTCTGCTTGGCTAACGCCTCCGATGCTAACTAGCCTTCACTAAGATGGCGGAACTCAAGATGTCGGCCAAGCTCTGCTCGAAAAATAAAAACAGGCAGCCATTCTCCCTCTAGGCGGTCTATCATTCGGGCTCCTGTCTCCCTGTCTGACTCTTGAGGTCCCTGTTACTCGATTGTAGAGGAAGAATAATAAAATAAAACAAACACGGTCGGTTTTTCGTTAAGATTATGCAGCCCGTTCACGTCATCGCGAGCGGCTCCGTGATGGCGCGCGCCAGAGAGAGAGATTGCCATGATTCTAGCGAGGTCTGACTCATGAACGAGTCGTTCATCTGAATCGGTTCTTCTGTGTCACTCGAGTCCAGTGCGAGTCGATTCAGTCTTGTTTGCATTTAAGATAAAGTGGTGTTTGGAAGATGCATTTATCCAGAAGCGACTTACAATCATTAGTTGTTCTATGTAATTGTAACGTTACCTGGCGGTTAAGTATCTTGCTCACGAACATAGTGGTAGAGAGTGGGGGTTTGAACCTGAACTTTGTGGTCATCAGGTTCCACAGGCAAGTGTCTTACCCACTAGGCTGCTACCACCCAGCTGCGCCACAAGTCCCCCCAAAACATGGTCCTGAAAATAAGATATTGTTAGTGCCACGGGTGGGAGGCTTGCATCATTTGCATCCTATCATTTCTGTGGTACGTCATATAATTAGTTGGATGAAGTGAAGAAGTGTGGGGGTAAGAGGCAAGATACTAAAATGTGCATGGTGGAAGTGGGGTACCCCATGAATAAGTGACGTGAACACACCACAGCACACAGTGTAAACTGCATGAAATTCTTTATCTGCATTTAACCCATTCACCAAGTGATGCAGCACGCAGCCCGGGAGCAGTGTGTGGGGTATGTTGCTCAAGTGGACCTCATTGGTACCACTAGCTGTCCTGGGATTCAAACCCACGGCTTTCTGATCGCAGTGGCAACTCCCTAACCACTAGGCTACCAGCTGCTCTACCATGCAGTTTGTTGTAGGTAGAAGGTTTCTAATGAACATGAATATTCATATTTTTCACGGTGTAACCTCAGGTAATAAATTTCCACATTATGCTGTACTAAGAGGCACACGTATGTATGTGTGTTCACGTCGTTTTTATTTCCATTCAGTTTATGATATGTCCACACAAAGTCTGTGTTGGTGTATTCTAAAAGCGACGTCAGATTCGGCTGTTTCGAATCTTTTTGTACCTGGACTACACTAGAGTCATTTCAAAGAATCGGTTTGGTTAACTGAATCGAATGTCGCACAGCTACAAAAGCTATGTGAAGATACATGCAGGGAAAGGAGGAGGGAAATAAATAAATACATCGTTTTCCATTAAATGATTGCAGAGGAGTATACTTTATCACTCGATTGTTTGATGCTTGGTTGTGTGTGACTCAAGAATCACCTGAAATGGCCAGCTGGAAACAAATGTCCCATGTTTTTGGGAGGCGGAGGCATTACGTCATTTTGGAAATTCCCTCCGCATAGTTTGAAATGACTCTGTGGCGAATAGGAAGCACTTTTCCTGGTCATTCGTACGTTTTATACATGTATCCTGCTACAATCTAGCCTCAGAATGCCCAGCAGTTTTATACAAACTAGTCTGATAATCAAGGCTTCTGGACTGGTCTGCTCTTATCCAACCGATATCCACTCTCCTTGATCTACTGCTGTTGGAATGACTGAAAACCATAACAGTTTCAGCTTTAGTAGATAGGCATAATAGGAAAATTATGTCTAATAAACTAAATTGATGCATTTTATTTACAGTGCAGTCACTGGTCTTGTACTAAGACCCTTCTCTGTTTTTTCAGTAGTGTGCCTCCCAGATGACACAAGCACAGCGTTGCTTAGTAGTTGCCACGTTTGGAAGAAATGACAAATAGTCATCAAATGTGAAGGTATGTTAACCAATGTATATAGCAAAATTGATTTCTAAATAGGACATTTGTGGGTTTTCTCTCAGATATCATCAGAAAACAGCTAACCTGTTTTTTTTATTCTTTTTTTTTTTTTTTACCTTTGGTGAACGTAGCATCGTGAAAAGTAAAAAAAAAATGGATCAAGGTGGAGGGGTCTTGGAGCTTCACTCCCAAGATTTGAAAATGCCCCATGCAATGATCATGCAAGACTTTGGTAAGTGAAGGTTGTGAAAGAATGAGATTTTGGACAAGTTGAAAGTAGTGATCTTTTCTAGATTATCATAGTTTCTAAGTTTTATAGGTGCATTCCTTATGCCACAATTAATTTGTGATTTATAATCATTGTACACCAGAGTTGGTTGTGTGGTTTACCTAGTTATTTTTGAGTCTCTGTGTCACTGTTTTGTCTGTCTGTCTTTACAGTTGCGGGAATGGGGGGCATGGCACACATAGACGGTGAGCACATTGTGGTGTCAGTGCCCGAGGCAGTGTTGGTGTCAGACGTGGTGTCTGATGAGGGCATCTTGTTGGAGCATGGTCTAGAGGCTGAAGTGGTGGAAGGGCCTGACATTGGCCATGAAGATGTGATCACCTCTGAGGGCGTAATCATGTCAGAGTCCATCTTGGGGGCTGAGGTAGCCATTGAGGAGGCTCTGGATGCAGACCACCATGTCTTGGCTGCTGATCTGATTGAAGAGACTGTCCCTGACCAGGTCTTTGTGACCGACCTTATGTCTGCAACTGAGGACAGTCCTCTGGACCACGAGTTGGTGTCAGAGGAGGTGATGGTTACAGACACAGAGGCTGTCATCCAGGCACACGAGACCATGCCTTCCAGCGTTACCATTAAGAACGATGATGACGACGATGATGACGACGACGATGATGATGATGATGATGATGAAGACGATGATGAGGATAGCAAGAGCACCTCAGAAGACTACCTCATGATCTCATGTTAGTAAATGATGCATGATAAATGGTGGCCTAATGCCCAGCCTGCTTCTGTGGCTTTTCTCATTTTCAGAGATATTCTCTGGTGCAGATCTAATATAAGTAGATCTTATATTGAAATGTTTTGGCTGTAATTTGGTTCATTAGGTATTGGCTAAGCCACAGGGTCCTTAAGCATAGATCTCCTGGAACAAATGTATATAGATCTGTACAGCAGAACACCAAATGCACTTGTATTGTGATTTTTTTTCTCTCTTAACTTTGCAGTGGGTGATGTGGAGGAGAAGTTGGATATCAGTGACACGCCATTAAAAATCAGTACAGAGGATGGACAGGATGATGATGGACCCAAGGATGATGAGTTTACCTCTGACGTCATTAAAGTGTACATCTTCAAGACCGAAGGGGACGAAGATGTGGAAATAGGTGATGATTTCAATTATTTTCTTGAGATCATTGTCCAGCCCTATTTTACCAGAAATCCTCTTTAAGAATTTCTGGTTTTGTTATAGGTGGGACAGAGGTGGTTACAGAGAGTGATTTCCCCAATGGGCATGCAGTGTTGGAGCCAGCAAACACAGGTCGGCTGCCCAGGGAAAAGATGGTATACATGGCCGTGAAAGACACAAGCCAAGGAGACGAGGACTTGAGTGAGTTTAAGCATAGGGAGTTGGCGCTGCCTATTAATAACCAGTCAACAAAATAATTCACAATCAAATATTTGTACTAATGTTGATAGGTATAGTATATGAACTGTTATTGCTAATTCTTTTTGTAAGAAAAGTAATATAATGGTAACAGATTTGAGTTTATTGCATTATTGTTAAACCCAGTTGCTCACACGCAGTATACCTTGTCTTTAAAAAGTCATTTGTTCTGTGCATAGATGTTTCCGAAATGACTGACCAGGTGTACATGGAGGTGATTGTTGGGGAAGATGAGGCTCCTGCACTCCAGGAAGTGCAGTTGGAGGACTCGCCATGTAATAAGACTTTTGTTCCTGTGGCATGGGCTGCTGCTTATGGTTTGTTATTTCTCCTTTATTGCATGCAATCATTTGATTATTAACCCCATCAAAAGACTTCTAATTTTCTGATGTAGAAATTTAGCAATATCTTGGAAAGATGTATTGATACAGTAAAAATGTTCCCTCACACCAAACCCATTAACAGTCAATTTGTGATGGGTGCAAATGTTCTAATTGGTGGTTTCGATGTAGGCAACAATCTGGAATCTCGATTAGAGAGTAAGAATGGTGCAGCCACTCCCTGCCTGCAGATTACTGACAGTATCAGCACGAGTCGTGCTCTCAAACAAAAGATCAAGAAGAAGAGGAAGGGAGAGACTCGTCAGTGCCAGACAGGTATGAGTCATTGAGTTTCAGTGAACTAGCTGCAGAAGCATGTTTGTATTTAATCAATATTTAATCAAATGATCCTCTGTTTCAGCTGTAATTATTGGCCCAGACGGGCAGCCATTGACAGTCTATCCTTGCCACATCTGCGGGAAGAAGTTCAAGTCACGGGGGTTTCTGAAGCGCCACATGAAGAACCACCCAGACCACATGTTCAAGAAAAAGTACCAGTGTACAGACTGTGACTTTACCACCAACAAAAAGGTCAGCTTTCACAACCACCTGGAAAGCCACAAGCTCATCATCAAGAACGAGAAGATCCCAGAGTACACGGAGTACACGCGGCACTACCGTGAGGCTAGTCCCCTCAGTCCCAACAAGCTTATCCTACGTGACAAGGATCCCAAGCTCCACAAGTGCAAATACTGCGAATATGAGACAGCCGAACAGGGCCTACTCAATCGGCACCTGCTGGCTGTGCACAGCAAAAACTTTGCTCACGTGTGCGTGGAGTGCGCTAAAGGCTTCCGCCACCCGTCCGAGCTCAAGAAACACATGAGGACGCACACAGGTGAGAAGCCCTACCACTGCCAGCACTGTGACTTCCGCTGTGCTGACCAGTCCAACCTAAAGACTCACATTAAGAGCAAACATGGCACTGACTTGCCGTTCAAATGCGGCCACTGCCCCCAGGCTTTCGCAGATGACAAGGAGTTGCAGAGGCACATGGAGATCTTCCAGGGCCACAAGACGCACCAGTGCCCACACTGTGAGCATAAGAGCACCAACTCGAGTGACTTGAAGCGTCACATCATCTCTGTGCACACCAAGGACTTCCCGCACAAGTGTGATGTGTGTGAGAAAGGCTTCCACAGGCCTTCAGAACTCAAGAAACACTCTGAGACACATAAGGGAAACAAGGTGCATCAGTGCCGGCACTGTGACTTTAAAATCTCGGACCCTTTCACTCTGAGCCGGCACATACTCTCTGTACACACCAAGGACCTGCCCTTTAAGTGCAAACGGTGCAAGAGAGGCTTTAGGCAACAGACTGAACTCAAGAAACACATGAAAACACACAGTGGCCGCAAAGTCTACCAGTGTCAGTACTGTGAGTACAACACAGCAGACGCTTCGGGTTTCAAACGCCATGTCATATCCATCCACACTAAGGACTACCCGCACAGGTGTGACTACTGCAAGAAGGGTTTCAGGCGGCCCTCCGAAAAGAACCAGCACATAATGAGGCATCACAAAGAGACACTGATGTAACACTTCACTCCCTCCCTCCCTCCCTCCCTCCCTTCCTCCCTCCAACCCGTAAACTAGAGCCCAAATTACACTGCAGAACATGAGAATGAATAGAACAGTGTAGCCTGGTAATTACAACAACATTCTGATTATTACTCTTTAACTTGCAGGTGTTTTGTATTTTCAAATAACCCCTCAAACGTAAAACAAAGCAGGGTTTGGTGTAAATGTTTGAAATTAGATAACCGAAGTCAGTTTTATCATTGTCCGTTACATGGCCGCGAGAAAAAAATTGATCAGCCAGGGTCTCAAAAGTTTATATTTTTGTATCTGTTATGCTCAAATGCTGCGAGTAAATAATGTTCTCAACATTAATTGGCTAAGTGATGTTTGAAATTGTCTCTCATTTAAAAGAAATGCTCAGTATGGCACTTAACAGTGATGTAGGCTGAACTGTACTCTTTTACCAACTGATGTACCCAATTTTTACCTAAACATTTTTTTAAGGCCATCAAAATCATGCTGTCAGTTACACCAGGCCACCTGTGTTACCTAAATGGTCTCCGTTAGCATGTATCACACATTTGTAAACATTTTGTGTGTAGTCTCTCTAACACCAACCAGTACTTTTTTTTTTTTTCTTGGAGATTTTTATGCTGATAATATGCTGGGCTGTCCTTCTTGGTCAATAGAACTCACTGTAGTTGAAATGAATCATTTTAGTTGCTGCCTTTGTGAATGCCAGTACGAGACGTAATGTGTATGTATAATCACGTGTAACACATGTAACTGGCAAACGTGCACATATGGCCAACCATTTTGGATTTCGACTTGCAGTTATGCCTTACCTGTATTGTATTTCTCTTGCACTGAATTCAGTAAATCAAACGTGATTATTTTTTTAAACACGTCTCTTGTACAGTAAAGGTCTGCTTCTACTTAGTGAAGCAAATCAGTTATAGCAAATAGAGAATTGATTTCTTCCCTGTTTTATTTGTCACTTATAACAAAGTAAACATTCACAGACATGGTACCCTTCATTTTTAAATCCTGCTTGACTACAACAATGATTTTTTCTTTTGGTCATTATAGCTTTAGAAGTCATCACATATTTCCAGTCTCCATAACCTGTTTTCTAGGGGTAACACCAACCCTGATATCAGTCTCGTTCTTTGTTTTGGTGACGTTATGATTGTGGATGGCTAATTTATCTGACTCTCATGTCATATAAGGGTACTTTATCGCAGGTCAGCTTTACACTGGTATTGTGACATTTCCAGTCAGGGGGCCCCATGCTATGCACATTCTTTGTATTTTACTGTTTGTTAAACTTTAGTTGGTTATCAAGCCCTTTTTGAGCTGGGTCAAGAATGTTAGACAAATTAAAATGTGCCCATCGTAGGAACTGATGGTTCTTATGTAGCATGTATCTCCTATTAAGTTACCCGACAGCTTGGTGCTTGCATCCCCTTTAATTAAAATCAGTCATTAGTTGAGAAACAGCCGTAGCATTGCTTTAGTGGACCTATGCACAGAGTCTTGGATTAATTATTAGGGTGTATCTGATGCAGTACATTGTAATGCAAAAATGTGATGTGTGCATCATGGAAAAGCTGATGCAGCTTTCTATTAAATATGCCATGTCATTTTTGTTTTTGAATGCCAACAGTGGTAGTTATTTTGGAGGGGAATTCCACCAGTTCTCTTCAATTCAGTTATTGAATTTGGAGTGTTTCGATGTGAGATGTCTAGCTGAAGGTGAAAGTCTTACTGACTTACCGATTTTCTCCACAGTGGTAGAAATAGGAACTAGAAGTCATGAAGTCTACAATGCAGTATAGCTATTTTTCTATACCAGTTGACCTAAACGTCTTCTGAAGTTTTATGTAAAGTTGATGATGCTGTCATGAATGTTACGTAAAGAAGATGTTCAAGTTTGAAGGCCTGTCTCAAAACTATTGTAAAAAAAAGTGTCTGGTGCCTGTCACCACCATTGTGAACAACTGTGACTTGGTAAGTTTCTCTACGACAGAGCATTTCACATCAAACCACTTTGAACACCTTTTACACCTTAACCATTTAATTCTGCAGACATGATTTTATTTAGTGGAATTCCCTTTTAATCCCAGCATATTTAATGTCATAAATCACATTCCCAGTTAAAGATCTCCAATCTCTAGTAGGTTCTTCAGCGACATGGATCGTCATTTTATTTCATTCAAATTTTGTTGAAAAGTGTTAACCCAGCCTATAGAATCTTTAATGTTAATACTTTTAAGTATGATAGTTTGAACTAGGGATTCCTAAGCTCAGTTAAGAGGATCCCATACGCAGCACGGTTTTTAGTGCTAGTAGTAAAACAGCTTTTGAGAGATTTGATGGTAACCTGATGAGTTAAATACAGTGTGGTAGAGCAGAAAACCTGGATTAACAACCATTGTTAGATGAAAGGTCTTGGTTCCTTCTTTTGGATTGAGTGAATTAATGTGTTTAAAACGTTTTCTTTTAAATGTGTATTGTTGGTGCTTCTACCCATATAGTTTTCTTTCCTCCCTGTCAGATATTTATTTTTATTTATTTTTTTGTTTGAAATGTCCATGTTAAGAAAATAATGTTGCACATTGGTGATCTTTTTATATGGGAGTATTATTTTTTCCCCCCCCAATATGAAGATTTAAAGCTTTCCTTGGCACTCCTTCATGCAGGTCTAATTTTACAGCAGTATGTTACAAAGAATGAAATATATATTGCTAACAGCGGATAATGTGACAGTCAGTATAAGATTGCAACATAATTAAAAAATACTCTTAGGCCTGTTTTGACGGGCAGGGATTAAGACTAGTCCTGGACTATATTTCTCTTTTAATGAAAACTCTCCATTCATGATACTGTTTAGAGCAGGACTAGGCTTAATCCCTTAATGCACCTTCACGCACAGGGCAGTATTATTACAGTATATTTACAAGAAATTCAGTAGCAAAGTTGACACGGAATTGCATTTCATTACACCATAATTAAATTCTCCAAGCTTACCTCAAGAATTTTTGCCTTTGAGATGACGGCTTTCTTCTGGCGATTGTCTACTCTTACCTGGTTCTTCTCTCAAAAAGAACACTTCCGTTTTTTTCCTTCGTTTCCTTTTTTACATTTTGAAGAATGGCTTCTGTTTACTCGAAAGCATCATAAAAGAATGCTTGCAATGTTAAAAGAGATTTTAGAAAAATGCTTTAAGCTACAAACAGTTAATACCTTGGTCAAAACGTGGATGAAAAGGTTTAACTTTAGGATCCTTTATTGCTTTTAAACATGACCTTGCACACAGACAGAAGACCACAGTGAGGGCAAACATTGACAGAAACTCAAAGGAACTATGATGACATATACATAAAAGAAAATCAACGAAACACAGGGACAAACCACGTTTGTTAATGCAAGCGAACCATAATGTAAAAACTCAAATGTACTTTTGGAACCAGTGGCGAACTGTAGCATTATAATGTTGTTTATAAAAATAAACATGTCCCATGCTGTATATTTATAATATACTCTTTAAAATATAAATACTATTTATCTCTATAATACATTACTACTATAAATTATACAATACAGTTGTGATATTTTCCTGTACAAAACAGCGATAGATCAGGATAAATCTTTCCAATGCTAGTGCTGAATATATCTTCAAAATGGTTAGAAGCTTCACAAATATCTCATATCCTTTACAATATATATTTTTTTTACAAGTTAAATTGAGAAGAGTACACATTTGTGAGAAAATCCCACTTCAAAACGTTAGGCCTGTAATCCACATCCGATAACAGTCACTCAGCAACTTGTTGACTGGACAGTGTCCACTTCTTGTGAACCTGGGATAAAAAGGTCAGGTGGTTAACATGCAAATGACCAGAACAGTGACATGTGAAATGTGTTCAAATCTCATGGCTAAAGAGCAGTTATATTGATTCTTAAGTAGATTATTTCAATCATAAAATTGCAAGAGGAGGAGACGGGTCTTCAGACAGAAAACAACTGTTGATTTTATTAAAATACATAAAAAACTACTCTGTGGATTTCTTTAATATTCTCTGGAGTGCACAATGGATGACAACACAAGAAAATTCAGTAATGTTTTCAAATCAGGAATATAGGAGAAGCTTATATATAGGAAGGGCTGGAACACTTTAAACAGAACCGTTTTTTTTTTGTTTTAGAAAACAACATTTTGGCCATTGTTACATCTATACATGTATAGAAACAGTTTCATTTCAGTGCGAAGTAAAAATTGTGAAATGCAGTGTATGAATGCGTTCGTGATTGCACTGCTCCCTGCTTTCTGCAACTACTCTAGGTGTGGTGCTAAATTAAGCTCGTGCACTTGACATGAAAGAATGAAACTACGCTGTGCATTCCTATGACAGAGGTGCTTTCTTGTCATCTTACATTTAGGCGTGAGGTCAAGTGTTCGATTTCTTTCATGATGGAAAACACAGCCTGAAAGGAATTTCTATTAGTGAGTTTGGAAATCTGCTACATTGTCCTCCCTGAGCAGGTGTTCCATTCCACCACCTTGTGAGGGGGCCCTAGGGTGTGTTCATGAGCGTCCTATTCGAGTGACAATTTAGGCTCTGGTGGAGATGTATGTCCAAACACTGTTCATGATAATGCAGTGAGGGAGTTCCATGTCACAAAACTCAAAATTGTACAAACAAGCACATCACCAAATAACCATCGCTTTCACTACCTAATTCACAGAATCTGCTACTTAACATTTGTCTCTGCAATAGTTTTGCCCCCGAGGGCATGTATTTGAGATCATGTATTATTCCTCTGCGATATTTGTTACAGTATTTGTTTTTACATGATGATTTTTTTTTTTTTTTTTGGAACAATCAAAGATGTTCAAAAACTCAAGTCTTTACACAACAACAGTGATCAGTATGTAAAAGATTTAGGTGTGTAGCCCTGTTGATCATCCATACAGCAGGGATGGTTTTATTGTTCTCCCCTTTGGCACGAACAAGTGCAAGGTAGTCAGAGGTCCTCTGCAAGGACAATAGAGCGACTTGCTGCTGGCACAACTCTGTAAACATGTAATGGACATGTATGTAACAGTGAACCATGGAAGGATCTTTCAAAATGTAAACAAAATGAATAAGAGATGACCAAGGGTACTGTACAGCATTATTCATGATGAGCGGTCATATCCTCTTGAGCAAAAAGAAGTCCTACTTGCTGGGCAAGGTTTTGATGGAACGGGTAAGCGAGCCCATGTTGGTTGAGGTGGGGAGTTGTGGACTTGCACTCTTTGTGGGCAAGCTGCTAGAGTGTCCCATTGCCTCCTCAGCAGCCCGAAGGAGTAAAGTGTAGTTTACTGCAACCTCTTCTACCTTTCGTAAAAGTTGTAGCCTTTGGGTTTCAGATCGTACACCCCGCACCAGCCGAATGAACGTTTGAGTTAGGCTGCACAGCACCTGGAAGCTGGCTGTGACAGCGCTTAGCATTCGCGAGGGACTTTTCTCAACACTTGCCACCCGTCTACATGAAGCCCTGAACTCTTTGAAGCGGACTGCAAGTTCTTGTTTATATTCTGCCAACCTTGCAGGAGGCATGCGAGGTTCGCCCTCAATCTGGGGACTGTTGGCACACTGACGTAAAATAGAAAGCAGCTCATTGGCATCAAGTTGTGCGTTTAGAAAGCCATCAGGTAGGCAGAAATTTTTTCCCTGCAGGGATTGCACTCGTGCCAAGCTCGTCTCCAAGTTGCCACAGGCCCGCAGGTCAATCTCCTGAGTTTGTGGTTCCTCCTCCTCTTCTTCTTCCTCTCCGCTGCAGTCCTCAGCGTCAAGAACCTGCAATGTCTTGCTGACTACAGGCATAGCTCTTGAGTCCAGTTGCATTCCAGGCAAAACCTGGAGAGGAATTGAATATGACAGTTCATCCTTTTCACTGCTTTCATCAGCTGCCTCACACTTGCGATAACAAAAACAAAATGAACAACACTTTTCCCTGTCTTCATTGTCTTCACTTGGTAAGCCAAGCAGAAGCTCTGTGGTACCCTCTCGCCCCTCACGTTCTTCACCTTGGATGAAAAATACTCCCTTCTTCTTTGCATCTCCACCTTGAGTATGAATGGGTTCCACTGGGGTTGGGAGTCTTAGTCCTGTAGCTCGAACTCTTTCCATCTCCTTCTCCAAGCTTTTTGTTTTGGTAGATTTGACCTCAGCATAAAGAGGTGTGCTGTCATTGTTGTCAATCTCGCCTATACTATATCTCCGCTGTAGCTTTTTGTACTGTGGCGCTCCAATGCATTCTGAACGGGAGGTACATGTAGGTAAACACGATAAAGGTGTATCTCTGGGTTCTTTAGATTCCAGACTTGTGGAACGGATTCGTGTGGTTTTGATCTCCAAAGTCTGAGGCCGCCTGGTGGCCTCCTGATCCTGTGGAGATTTGGGTTTTGCAGGGGGGGTTTGGGACACTGGAGGTTTGGTCCTCTCTCTTCCTCTATGCTCCACTACGGAGCCAACTGGAGTATCAGGGAGACGCATTCCCCTACACATTCTCTTACAGTCGCAGCTACGTCGCTGCTCTCGTGAGATGCCAGGGACTTTCTGTACTGGGCTGGTGCGCAGCTGGCAGGCACATGGAGTACCCGAGGGGATGGGAGATGACCCCTGGGGCAAGAACTCCCCCTGTGATGTTTTAGGCTTCAGCAATTCCTCCAGGAACTCTAGTTCATACTGCCTTACCTTCTGAAGTTGTGCACGGCGCTCATCTGTCTCCCGCCGCAAACGAGCTGGGAATGTGGCTGAAATCAGATTCCTAATGCTCAAAAATGGAGCACTTCGCTGTGATTTACCTTTGCTGTTTGCCTGCTTCTTACACCCTGCTCCAGGAATAGTTGCACCTTTTTCTCCACTGCTCAAAACATGCGTTGTATCTACTAGGACAGGAACACTTTTAGTGCTCTTCTGAGGTTCAGCAGGGACTTTACTCTTGGAACTGTCTGTCTTGGTCTCAGGTATATCTTTCCTTTCCAATTGTACAGGCATAATAGGGGAGTACTTTGCTGGGGGAAGGACTTTAGATTTAGTTACGTTTACATCAGGTGTTCTGACTGCACTGTCTTTGTTGCTGGCTAATTGTAGTCCTTTGGCACAGAGTCGCTCATCATCAGTAGGAGACGATGAATGGAACACCACCACCTTTTGGGCCTGTGGGTCTTTTAGGCGGAGTTGTGGCCCAGGCTCTGGTCGAACTTGACAGGTACAGAACAAGTCATCAGCTGGGAGAAGGGCCTTTGAACTGGAAGGCTTATTGGTCTCACTTGAGGCATTCTCGGCATCTTGGCACATTTTTGTTGGGGAAATCTTGGCAGAAGTAGTTCTGTCCACAGGTGAGAGAATTGGTAAGGCTTTGTTGGTAGTTTCTGGGGTTAAGGGCCCAGAACATTTCTCCTTTTCTTTCTTGGAGGTATTTGGGCTCAGTTTGCCTTTATTAGAACACAGTAGTCTCTCCTCTTTGCTGACCTCAGAGGTGCCCTCTTGATCAGGAACTTTCAACTCCCTGGTTTCCTGAGGAGCAGGCTCTGCAAAGCACTCTTTGGTGGGCTCTGATCCCACTTGGTCTGAAACCTGGTCAGTCTTTACTGCATCTTGGGTCTTGGTTTGCTCCATTGAAGTTCCAGAGGTTGTGGCCCCTTGACTGGGACTGACTTTCAAGGGCATAGTTTTAGTGAGGATCACAGGCTTTGGTGGGCAACCACCACGGATTTGACCCATGGCAAAAGCCCCACCTCCAATTGCCTGTGTCGTGCAGCCAGGGATTGTCAAAGGAAAGTCACGCCTACTGAATAGTCGTTCCTTGTTGATGTGGTGGGCCAAAAGGTAGGCCTGGTTCTGATGCTGCTTCATGGCAGATACCATCTCTGACACATCTGTTAGCTCTGATGAATTAGTCTCATGTCCAGAGTCAAGAGAAGATTCTGGAGTAATGGCTGCCAAAACAATCAACCCTATGAGAAATGAGAAACAAGACACAGTAAGAGTCACAAGGGAAGTGCATTACGAAGCCCTAAAACAAAGGAAAACACTGCAAAAACACATTAAATATATCATTGCCCAGTGAGAAACTTCTATAAGCTGTTTTCTAGTTTTCAATACAAGAATTTTAATAACCATGACCCTACTGAAATGCCCTATCTCCTTGTAACTTCAGAGCTAATTCTGGAGCAGGAATTCAAGAATACTTGAAACTGGAAAAATAATATTTGTTTTCGAAATAGTACCTTCCATCACATTTTAAAACTTTGTTGTGCCAAAGTTAATTGTAGTTTTAAATCCGTTGGTAAATATTATATATGTTAAACTTTATATATTAAATTAATTATTCTAAATTATATGTCTCGGCTGTCTGGACAAAACCATGTATCTCAATTTTGGTTGTTTTTTATTTTAATATTGGCCAATAGAAATTGTCCAAAATGACCTGAAAAAAGAACATTTACATTAGCTTCCAGGAGTTTTGTTTTGACAGCGACAATATATTAAATTATGTTAAGCTCTGTAAATTCCTGGATATAGTAATATTGAACTTAATTCGATAAAACAGCTGAAAGAGACCTTAAGGCTATCGTTTGATCAATGTAAAGATAGGCAAATTAATTAAATGGTGTGTGTACCTTTACCTGTCACAAATTTGTCTTTATTGGTATTTTTCAATATTTTAGATTTGCTTAATTTTTGAAATACAAATATATAAAATAAGTAGTTAGTGGACATCTAGCACGTTTTAAGTTCTTGGTATGTCCACCTGCTGTCTGTGGAGTCTGTTGATGATGATGAGGGTAGTCTTCTGATGCAGCTAGGGCCTCTAGGGCCTGTAGAGTGGACACTAAAGCATCATCCAGCTCCTGAGCATGGTCTCTCACTGTCCTGGTTGCCACATTATCAATCAGTGTCACTGGTACATCCCCTTGACTGACGACTGCAGGTCCCGCAGCTGTGTTGGCAATTGCAGCAGCCGCCGCAGCAGCAGCAGCTTTTTGGTTCTTTTTAGAGTCATCCTCATCAGAGCTGTTATCTCGAAATCCTGGGGGTGGTGCTGCTATTGCAGGGGGAGGAGGTTGCAACTTCCTACCGCCTTCATCTGCCTCCTCATCCTCTTCACTCCCAGGGGGAGGCAGGGCCATGAGGTCAACAGCTCCTCCTTCTCGGGAAGAACATGCATTTGTACATTGCAGAGCAAGCTTTCCAGACACTCCCTTCTCTGACGTCACTCCTCCAGCCTTGAATTTTGCCTTGCAAGAGTCGCAGAAAAATTTCCCAGTGTGCTGTGAGTTCTCCAATGTTTTGGCCCTGCCCCTGAAGTCTGAGCTGTCATGGTTGGGGCTCTGTTGTTCAGCTACCGACTCGGTGCTCTTGAGGGTGGGATCAGACTTGGTGCGTGAGCGGTTCTGCGTCTGAGAGATCAGGTTCTCGTTAATATCCAACTGCTCCTCAGCCTGCATTTGAAGGTCTTGCATCTGCTGCTGCTCTTTCAAATGAATATGGCAGAGGCCAAGGTGTTGCGATGGTGGCGGTGCTGATGTCTTCTGTGAAGCCTCTCTGGACGGCCCATCTCTTTCCTCTCGTCGACTGCTACTTGACACTGAGGCCCCAGAGCGGGAATGAGGATGGGAGCTTCTGAAATCTGAAGGACAGAATTGTCAGAAGAGTTGAATACACAGGAGTCACATGGTAGATGGGAGAGAGTCCAGATGGCAAAAGCAGAGGCTGTGGAAGATCGCAGAGATGGAGGCTGAATAAAGGTCTTTTGGGATGTCATGAGATGTTGTGGTCATCCTCGCTGGCGGACCACAGTAGATGGTGACAGCATCCAATGTATGGTTGAGTATTATGGATTTAATGTTCTCAGGGCACAGAGAAATGAGCAATCCTGAATGTCATTTCTGTTAGGTACAGAAAATGACTCAAGCTGAGTTAATTCGAGATGAGGATGGAAGGATCAACAACAGCAGGAAGAAATGAATGATTCCCATGACTAATGCAAATCCCAGAGGAACATAGCCTGCTACCTGTTCAGGCAATGTTCTATATGATTTACTGATCATGTATAGAACAACTTTAGCAAGTGATTTTCTTAAATGTTAACACACAGTCATCATGGACAAATATTCATATTGCCAAGTTTGCATCTTCATTGTGACATTCAGTGAAGACAGTTTGTACAAGCACAAAAAATGCAATGGAATAAGAAGAGTATGAGTACTCAGTATGCTGCCATATTTTTCATTAAAATCCAAGGAGGTGATTACTAACATACCTGCCTTGATCATATGAGACTGACCAGGGGTCCTGTAGTAGATATTCCTTTTGGGATCAACAAAAAGTTTGTAATAGCCAGAAATCAAACAGGCAAAGTTTGATGCATCTGGCCACTCCATCAACAAGACCAGGGGCTAAACAGTTCAAAAAAATAAAGGGACACATTCAGTCACACATTCTAAATCATATGGAAGACATATTTAGTAGTTGATGAGTTTGTTTGATGGCTCTGTATCTTACCTTAGCTTCAAGAATAGCCACCTCGACACGGGCTACTCCTTGGTGTTCACGGAACAACTGCACTTTTGCTACACGGCTGAACTCAGCCAAGACAGTTGTGAGGTTATTTTTTAGGTCAATTACATGACTGATTCCATGTCTAGGGCCCACCAACAATGTAGTAGCTGTATGTTTTTCATCCTTTGAAGGAGACAGAGAGAAATGCAACACTCAGCCTTAAGACCGATCAACAGTTCTCATTCTCTTAAAACATTGTTTCATACAAGCAATATTTTTTTTTATGCAGATTTACCAGTCCGACGGTGTGAAATAACAATCCTCCAAATGGTGGAAGGTCATTGAGCACCCGCATATACTGCAGCTTTCCTTGAAGCGGCGGCACCTGTAAAAAACACAAGATTAGACAGAGGAAAAGTAATTATCCAGTAGGGGGCAATGTATTTCCATAAGGAGATCTAGTCCTGGTTCTGTTCTCATGCATGGCCTTGTCTCGCTAAATACACATACCACATGTGCTTCTGGGATATCTGAGGAGATCCTGATGTATTAAAAGTAAATACAGCTTTTGGCATGTATTTATGTTTATTGTAACAGGAAGTATGGATTGCTACATAGATAGAGCTTTCAAGAGACTTGATATTCTAAAATGATCACTGAAAAAAGGTCACTCAAAGATTCATGAATTATGTGTGTTCATTTCTTAAATTTCTTTACTTTCATTAATAAAAATATTATAAATACTTTATTTGCATTTAGCTTGCTCATTATTACCCATAAACAGCATGTCCTAGAATTAAATTCAAGCTTAAGGTTCATAGCCTAGAAATGAGGGTCCATTAAGTTCTCTGTTAAAGGTGTGAGCCTGGAGAATTTGTTTGTCAGATCGAGCAACAGAGTAACTTAAAACTTTAAATGGATCCTGTGGAACGGGTTTTCAGTATTGCTGCCAAGATATTTGGACCTGAGACCTTTCATGTGGCAGCATTCATCAAGTTAAAGAAGTGACCATGTACCGACGTAAACAGTATATTCAAAGCTTTATTACCGGACCAGTGTCAGTTATATACTGCTCAGTCATCAACCATTGCTTATTTTGCATTTCCTGTAACAGTTTTTCATACATAACATTGAAATGAATTCCACTTCCTAAAACTCCAATTCGAATTCAGTTTCCTGTAGTTATTTAATTCCAAAGTCTTGTTAGAACTGGAATTATTAAGTTAATTCCTGAATTAACTCCAGCCCTCCCATACAGGGCATAAAAACAGAACTATTCTAAGGGATAAAACGTGTTTGGAAAATTATCATGTCAGAATCAAATATGACTGTTTTGATTCATAAAACCATGCAAATGTAGTGCTATTACATTAAAACCACCTGCCTAATATTGTGTAGGTCCCTCTGCCAAAACAGTACTGACCCACTGAGGCATGAACTCCACAGGACCTCTGAACGTGTGCACCAAGATGTTAGCAGCAGAGCCTAGTTTGTCAAGCACATCCCACAGATGGATGGAGATTGGGGGAATTTGGAGGCCGGGTAAACACAACTCAGCACTGTGTATGTTTTGTCATGTTCCTAAAATCATTTTTGAACAGTTTTTTGAAGTATGAAAGAGGCCACTGCCATTAGGGAATACCACTGACATGAAGGAATGTACTTGACCTGCAACAATGTTTGGGTAAGTGTTATGTGTCAAAGCAACATCTACTTGAACATCGGAACCCAAGGTTTCTCAGCAGAACATTGCACAGAGCATCACACTGACTACTCTGGCATGCCTTCTTCCCATAGTGCATCCTTGTGCTTCCCATAGTGCATCCTGGTGCTATCTAACACACACACCAGGCCATCCACAAGATATATAAGAACATGTGATTTATCCGACCTGGCCAACATCTTTTATTTCTTGTTCAGTTCTCATATACAGGTATGCCCACTGGACTGTGTGTTCTGACACTTTTCTCTCAAAGCCTGTATCAACTTCTTGTATAAACATTGTCCTGCAGTAAGTCTTCTGTGGGATCAAACCAGGCAGGCTAGCGTTCATTAGTGAGACTTGGGTGCTCATGACCCTGTCACTGGTTCTCCAGCTGTCTTTCCTTGGACCACTTTGGGTGGATACCCTTAGCAAAAAGTAGCATACATGAAGTTCATTTTATTAAGTATGCTTGAGTATAAGTATAGCAAGTATACAGACCATGTACTTGTAGTGTGCTAGAAAGTATACTAATTTAATACTTCTTCAGACTAAATTGGAACATTTTTAAGTTTATAAAAGTAGACTTTAAGTATACTTTAGAATGTCATTTTAAGTTACTTTATATACTTTCTTTATACTTATCAGTATAAGTCAAGTAAACTTCACTATACTATTCTTAAGTATAGAAAATATAGTATACAAAAAGTAAACTTCGAGTATAGTGCCTCAGTTTTAGTATAAAATAAGTATACTTGTAGTACACTTGAATAAACTACTTTTTGCTAAGGGTACTAACCACTGCATACCAGAGCTGCCATCATAATTTGGCCTTTGTCAAAATCAGATCCATACACTAGCTCATTTGTCCTGCTTCTAAAAACATCAAGTTCAATTACTGACTGTTCACTTGGTATTCACATCACCTGTCTTGTGGTTTTAATGTTGTGGCTGTAAGTACAGAGGAAAAAAATACAGAGGAAAAATAACATACAAGAAAAATGTATGACACTGGTCTATTAATAACACATTTCAAGTTTTAAACTAAGTCATGGCAAACCAAAGTTTCACATTTGGCTTGTACCTTGTTGCCAGTGGGTGGAGGGTGCTGATAAGTCTTCAGCAGCTGGGATAGGGTCTTGCAGACATTCTTCTCCTTAACAGTTGGCAACAAGGTAAGAGGAAGGAAAGGTTCCAGACCCCATTCTTTCCTGGAAAGGTAAGACACAGTTGCTGACAAGTTTTACATGGACACGATGATGTTATAAAGGAAGTTTATTTTCTTTAGGCCCAGTGGCAAACATATTTGAATACAGTAATCCCTCGCTTTTCACGGGGGTTACGTTCCAAGAGCACCCACGTATAGTGGAAAAAACGCGTTGTTGTGTTTTGGTAAAAAAATGTCTAAAAATGTCTGGTTTTATAGTGTAAACCCTAAATATGCCCCCAAACATGCTCCCATAACACTTTAATTTCATTTTAAACTCAGTTTAATGCATTACCCCTGAAGAAAATGTAAAGGTAAACTCTTATTCACCTCTTTTCAAGATAAACCCGTCTTTTAATTTAAATTTCCCGCCGAGATATGCAACTCAGAAGGTTGCATGGCATGACAAAAATATTGGGACACCCAGTTTTCAGAGAATAAAACGATCTACTCTGGCATAAAATACAAATGAGGGCTCGTTGGAAGGGTCTCCTGGAGATCTACTGAAGTGCTTTCCCCGCCGAGAAAAACAACTCGGAAGGTCACGGGACAAAAGTATTGGGACACCGCATCGAGGTGAACGGGTCCCCTTGTGTGAAAACATCCAGAAAAAAATATATATTTATTGCCACAAAAAAGCAAAAAAGGCGGAGGATATTTGCAGTTTCCACATTATTGTGGGGATTTCCACGTAAAACTATGAATTCGTTTCTCAAAAAAAATCTGTGTGTGACTGACTCCTAATCTGTGTAAAACTGGGGGATTACTGTATATTAAACTGTGTAACTGCTGATGTATGTTGTCATAAATATTAAGGCACATCATTTATATGGCGTGATAGCACTCATTGACAAAGAATAGATACATGTCAGTAGAGTCTAACTGTAAGTGCTTGACATTTCCACAAAATCTTAAGGACTTACTCCACATGCTTGAGGGAGATCTTCTGATTGGGTCTTGCTATTGACACTGTGATGTAAATGTGGAGGGCTGCCAACCTAAGCGTGACGTCAGCTTTCCAGTCCATTCCAAAGCGCTCTTTAATGACATCGTTTCGGCTCTGTTAGAGGAGAAATATAGTCGTTTCAGACATTGCATTCATAGAGATGAGGGACAAACATCTCATAGAATCTATCATTCTTTCCTCAATTGGTATTTTAATCATGATGACGTAGAGTGCAGTGCAACCCATCTGGGTCTGTATGTGCCACAGAGCATGGCAGGATGTTTATTGCTCATTTTTTGCTGCCCTGGGCAAAACAGAATTTTGCAATCCAAGCTTCAGTCTAGTTCTAATTTCTTTGTTGAAGAGGGTTTGTAAGATTTTGTTGACTGGGAGTGAGGTATGTTGTTTCAGTAGTGCCAAAGTGGTCAGTTTTGTCCAAATAGTTGAATGTTCTTCCATTCCTGTCCACTTTCCTTGACTTGGACTGATCTGGTAGTGATCCCATAGGCCACCGAATAGGCAAAATCAGGGCAAACATGGTACTGTGATCCCGCTTCACAGATCAAGCAATGATTGGCAACACTCTGACTCAATGGCATGGCTTTAGGGCACATTACTTGTTTATTCTGGTTTTTCCTTTAATCTGTCATCTGTATATTTGTCTATATTGACTTTTTCTTGGCTGACTAAAAACTTTTACCTGTATGTAGAGGTACTCAAATGCAGCAGGGTCCCTCCTCAGTAAGTCAGCTGGGTCTTTAGGGAAGAAACATATCCGGAACAGACACCTCATCCCCTGGAAGTAGGTTCTGTGCACCACCTGAAGTGACAGAACAAAATGGATTGTCTAGAACATGTAAATACTGTATAAGACCGCATTAAAACATTTTCTTTAATAGTCCAGCATTCCTCGTTTGCTATGGTGGAGCATCTGTGTCATTCTTACAGATCAGCATCGTTTGAAGATTTTTCTTTTTAGTTATAGGTTTTCTATTCTCAGTTTCTTTTGCTTCTTTTCACTTTCTCTCCTCAGGCATATGGCTTGAGAAAAAGTCTTTGGGTAAAGTTAACTTTTTCATTGAGTATCATGACTCACCCCTGAATGTATAACAGAGGCCACCACTGTTCATGACCATGAACCATGATTGTGAAGATAAACTGTGTTTCATTCACATAGCGAACTCTGTCTACTTGGTGACCGTTTTGCACCCAGGCAATTATTCCAGTTGTGCTAAAACAGGTCTCTGTCTTTTTGAACGAGGGTGGAAACTAAAACCCAAATTGATGTTTTAAAAAAAAACTTTTAAATAACTGGTGAAATCTGACAAACAACTGTGGCTTTTGGCCCAAATTGAGCAAAAAATGTATGCTGTTTGGTTGTTCTGGCTACTGTGCATGTGAATATCTCCTCAAGGGGCAGGATTTTCTCTGTTAACAGAAGCCATGTTGAGCATTATGAGCTTTTCCATTCATTTTGTGAATGGTCTTTGGTTTTATGCAGCACAAGGGCAGACTCACATGTGAGAGAGGCTGGTTCTCCTGCAGTAGGTGCAGTCTCTGGTTTTGGTCCAGCCCTCCAGACTCCAGAACCAGGGCGAAATGCTCAATGTAGCGTAGAGACAGACGATCTTGTAGCGAGGATATTACATCCTGTTACATGAGCAAGGAGAAACAATAAAAAAATAAACATTTACAGAAATAATTCATTGAAAAATCAAAGGTACACAATTTGATCCTAACATACAAATACAGATATCATCGATGTTTGGATGGCAAATGTTGTTTCTTCATTCTTTTCTGTAAATACCTGCCAAAAACTTCTCTTAACAAGCTCCAATCAGATCCAACTCTTGACTAAGCACAGCTGTATTCATGTCTATATTTTCCATATTTATGATGGTCATTGCCCCCCAAAAAGCAGCTGTACACAACGGTCACACTCCTACTCCTGAGGCAGTTTGTAAAAACAGACCATTACCTAAAAAGGAGTATCCAGCTGTTTTTACATTTTGTCCATTTTTATAGCTCAGTCTGTCACACTGTGTCCTAAATCACACAATGCAACTCTGCGCAACCTCAGTGAAGATCTGGATAGGGTTGATCTTCACTGAAGGTTGAGGGGAAAAGGGATCTAAGAAGGTTGAGGGAAAACAGGAAAATGTGATCACCAAGCATGTCTAAATCAGCATGTCTAAATCGACTACATTTGGGGTCACTGGAAAGTTGTTTAAATTAGATTTTTTATTGAGCCAAGCAATCTCATCCTTAATAAAAATTGTCTTTCAAAAGTTTTGCTCGAGGCAATGAATACACACTTGTCACCTACCAAATAAACACTTGACCGTGCATGGCCTTCTAAGATATTCTATAGTTAATGTAGTGGAAAAAGAGGGTGACCGAGGTTTGTATGCTTTGTAAACACGTTTGACATTTGCTCCACTGATGCAGCAGTGAAATCAATTGAATTAATGATCGGAGCTCGCCCTGAGCATGCTCCTCTAGAAACATGCATGCAGGGCTTCTCAGTGCCTCGTGGCTATGCCTTAGGAAAAGGTCTTGGAATAAAAATGAGGGAAGCTCATTAATACTAATATGCACACATTGTATATTCAGCACCCTGCTGAGGCTTAAGCACAGTTACATGGCGAGCATCTGGGGGGTCTGTGGAACCATACTGATATGAAGAGATCCATTACATGTTTGGTGTGTTGATGATAATCCTAGTAGTGAAACATGGATTATGTATTGAGGGCCACAGAGACTCATTCACCATTCTATAGACTGGTTAGCTAGAGAGGCTCCCTGCCTGTCAAATAGCGATAATCTGATAATATTGACCAAAGGCTAAATCAATGCAGATGCCACTGGGTACACACAGCTGGAAGAGGATGAGAGCAAAAAATAAACTCCACATGCAGCCTCTTCCCTCAACGTTTTTCCTAAAGCCAAATGATTGTTGATTGTTAGCATGCGACATTCTACTCAATGCTAATTTTGTTGCTGCGATCGTAATTCCATCATGTTGAATATCATCACCTCAGGCACCGCGCCAGAATGCAATTATTAGTGCGGCATCCTAAAAGCATGGGGAGAAGGGGCGCGTCTTCATATCCACACAGCATGAACGAAAAATCATTGGGCTATAGTATAATTATGTACTAAACCACACCGTTTTCAGTGTTTGCCCCCAACCAGTAACTTGTTTTCTAGGAAGTTAAGGTGAGAAATCAATGGAGGTACACTTTCAGAAGGAAATCAACAGGAGATCCACATTTACAGCAAATCGTCAAAGAAGTGCCCATTTAGAAAGCCTTTCTGCTGATTTATCCTCCCACATTCTTCAGTGCATCCCTCAAATGCAGCTCATTCAAAGTGATGCATGCAAACCCTCCTATATTCAATAATGTTGCTGCGGCCAGCAGTGCCTCAGCACACAATTTCAATTGTTTTTTGACACTTGACTCTATAAGAGCATGCAAAAAAAGTAATAGAGATTTAGGACTGCATGACGATTGTGTGGTGGCCAGCAACACCTAAAGGTTTTTTTTTTATTCTTGCTAGGATGTATGCCATAGCTCATAACCCTTCAATGCAAGACTCCCATTTTGTGAAAAACAAAGAGCCTTTGGGGGCTGCTGTGATTGAATTTCTGATCATCCGTTGCACATACTGTAATTGACTTTAGCTTGCTGGATTTCTTCATTTGCATTTTAGATTCATTTCATCTGGTGTAATTAGCCCCGACAGATGTGAGCCCTCTCATTCTCACTCTCCCTTTTAGGGTAAGAAAAGAGTTTTGAAAAATCGAATAATGTAGTCTAATGACTTTGCTATGAGATGTCGGTGTCCTCTTGGTGCATGAGTTAAAAGACACTAATGGCCTTTCTCATTTACTTTCAGTCATATAGCATTGACAAGATTTGATTCCATTTAAATACCGGTAATTAATTGCATTAGTGCACCGGGAATCAGACTCATGATGAATTTAATGGCTTTTAGTTCAGAAACCAGGATTTTATGAACTGCAAACGCTGGGATATTCATCACCCATTATTTATGAAGCTCTGGCACATAAAGGCAGCTCATATTGACTCCAGAGGGAATAATGGTGGTTGTTCTCATTTATTCTTATTGCACTCACTTCGTCTCTTTGTCTTTCTTTTTTGTTTAAATGTCACCCATGCTATTATATTGATCATCACATTGTTGTTGTAACAAAAAGCAGATTTGAAACTTGACAAATGATACGTCCTGTGCACTCACCCTGACTGTTGTACGGCTATCAAACGTAAAGGACTTGATTTGCCCGTTCTCCAGGAACACCTTCAACACATTTGGTATTAGTAGCAACGAGTCGTCCTTAAGCATGGTCTGACAGAGAGCAAGAGAAAGAAAAGAGTAAAGAGAGGCCTGCAGTCAGAGAGTGCCAGACCCGAAGGGTTATTGCACAAATAATGAAGATCAGAAAAAAAGACTCTAAAGATCCAGAAAGGAAATTAAATAAGTTGTAAGGGAGAGAGGGGGGAATTTAAAAAAGACATGAGAGCTATAATTGGATGGAGAACCTAGGAATGAGGAGGGAGAAGTAAGCCTACATTCAATCTACAAACAATTAAAAGGGTGAGGTCTGTTACAAATGCCTTAATTGAACTAGAGAGCGCAGGATAGAGACAAAACTCTGCTTTAGGACTCTGCAGGAGTACACTGAGGAACGATCAAAGAGTAGCTTATTCAATTTATCTGGTGCATCCTTTTAATATGTATGTGCTGCCAGCACGTTGCAGAACATGAGCTGGGCTCAAGGTTACCTCTGTTTCTACGACTTTTCAAAAAAGAGTTATTCAGTTCAGTTTTGATGGGGGGGACATGTGTCACATTTTTGCTATTCATGACTGTGGAATGCTGTATTCTCTTCAAGGCTTGAGCATCTTATATGTTTAGGTATTGAGTTTGGATTCTTTTGGAGTACGCCGTGTGTACCAGTTGTGTATTTATTTTAAAAGGTATATATAAAAGAATGATCTTATGTTACCAGTATGGACCTCAACTAATTCCTTTCTATGAAAATTAGCACAATATAAACAAAAAGCAGTTTATTTTGCTTTAGTCGGTCACTTTCTGAAGGTGTAAGAATCTGTCCACAATAAAAAGATAGCCAGCCCAGCTGATCGTCAGTTATGATGCTGTTGTTGCTTAGCAACAGGAAGACATACAGCCAGAAGCAGCATTAAAAAAGTTCACACTGTGAACCTCAGAGGAATAAAGGCCTTACCTGCACTATGTGCTTTTCCACCTTCAGAGAACCACAGTTTGAACCTTTACCCCATTTTGCTTGTGCTCTCAGGGGATTCTTAGAGAACACGCTGTAAAACTGAGGGGACTAGGTTTATAATTTGTAGCTTTGTTACTTTCATGCCCACCTGCCATACAGCTCAGTGCTCAAAGTACATGTGTTATTACATGTGTTCTTTTTTGTTGATAGTTGTCTTTTAATTCTGTTATCAACTATTTATTTTTGTGGCTTCTATGCACCCCTCATCTCAGAAGTCTACCGAGGGTCATAGGATAGTTTCTATTGTGCCAGCAGATCTTTTTCTTAGGATATTTAAACCCCAACATGTGGAGTTTTCTTTCTTTCTTTGTTTTTTTATTCATGACAAAATATGATTGCTTGTGATTGCTTATGAATCTTTGTTTCTGCTAGTTTCTTTCATGTAATATATAACTATACTTTACTTTAACTATACTTAAAATTATAGAGTGAGAAATTCTTTTTTTCCAAGTTAATGGTGTCATTATACACCAATGCTGGATCTTTTTAAGGGTCATGTGATGAATGGAGATGCAAACAGATGAGCTTTTTCCTGATTAGACTGTGATGCTTCTGGACCTGAGAACATTAAAATGAACTGGTGGCCTCACTGAGAACAGAAAGATGAAGTGATGTGAATATGAAGCCTGACCCCACTCCCTTATCCTCCTTCTCATCTTCTAACTAAACGGCAGCTGGTGTATCGAATGAAGCAGCCCCCCTGTCAGCCCTTTGCGGATCGCGGAGATGGATTGACATGATTAAGGGAGGCTCAGGTGAGGTGGTTAGATCTTTACCGATTTTGGCCCTCTAGGCCTGATCAGCAAGCTTCTTCTTCCAGGAGAGCTGCATGCCCCTCCCATCGTTCCTCTTTATTAAATTGGTGTGGGCAGCACCTGAGGGTGTTGTGTTCACTCTTCCTTGCTCGCAAGGCAGATATGGGACTGTATAGAACATAATCCATGGAAGGAAACATTAACATGGGTGCTGTCGACCCATGCCCAGCTAGAGGGGATGGCAGCTTTAGTGCTAATGAAAAGCTACAAATGAATGGACTTCTACAAACAACATTAGCGGTTATTGGAAAGCTACAGGTTGTGGTTGGGTGCATTGCTTCTCTGATCTCCATTTAATTACACTTGAACAGGGCCAGGCTGTGAAATTGTATTCGAACTGATGTCTTCCATTCATTGTATCTCCTTTTTTCATCTAAGACTTGGCTTTTGCCTGCATAATTCCACAATTAAATCAATACTCTTTGACTGCTCCTACTCAATTTTGATGCTAGGTACATTAAAGCTTGTGACACCTTCCCTGCTTGGGACCAGTGTCCCACTAATCCCACTTCCTGGACAATAGAACAAAGGCACTTGTATGTTATTCATGGAGTTCATGTCTATCAATACTGTCCAGTCAGGCTTCTTTATTAATCTTTTTCTAAGGGATTTTGCATTAAGGAACTATCTTAAGATCACAGCCTCTCCAAAGCCTCTGCGTTAATGTAACCTATAAAAAGTGCTCTCCATTTACTGAAAACCTCACAGTCCAAGGAACATGTTGGCAAGAATGTGGCTCAGAAGGTTCTGCATTATTCCCCTTAGATCCCCTTAGTGTGGTGAAATGGATCTACACTGAGAGGCAACACTCCGGGAGGGAATTCAGGCTTGGCCCCTTTGGGTAATGGACCTGCAGTCTGATGCGATGTGATGAAGAGGGAAGGAAGAGTGAAGTTTCAGTTCAGTCTGAGGGTCTGAAATGTCAGCTACGTGATATTGTCAAAAATGACAGTCCATCCACATTAGCATTCAATCTCAGAGACAGCAATAATCTTGTGATAGACCACATGAGTGTCATAACATATTGTGCAACCGACATAATTCAGAGTTGCTTGCTTGGTGTTAGCAGAAGTCAGTAACTGCCCTCATAACATTAATGTGCTCCGTTCCTTGTGAAACATTTGTGCTTATCATTTCAGACCCTAGCATTAGCACAGAGATGAGTCGGGGGGGAAAAGATGAGCATGACAGGCAGCAGGACATACTGAGTCTGGGTCGCTGATGGACACTTGCTCAGAAAAGCGCACTTTTGGGGGATTGGTTCGCAGGCGAGCTTTCTTGGCTGCACTTATGAAGGCAGATTTAGGTGACTAAGGAAACAAAAGAGACAGAAAAGTAGGGAAGAAGAGTCAAAAGGATTATTTGGAGTGGACTGGAAGGTGCAGACAATATCATTAGGATCTGAAGAAAGGTTATGCAAAAAGCCACAAGAAACAAATGAAAAACGTTTTCATAGTTGATTAGTAATTCAGTAAGCCTTCTAAATGAATGGGACATTTCACATTAAAGTTTCATTATATGCATGAACGCACATAACTCTGCAATTAGGTTGAAAATGAAGCAAAACATGCTATTGTACACAGCGGTTCTTCTTAAATAACAGAGGCACAGAAAGCCATTCCACAAACAAAAAGGTCCTGTTCTGTGAAGAGCATATTGAATGGGAAGATAATCGATGGAATGGATATCATCACCTGTTGGGGCTGCAGCACAGTGAGAACGATAGAATCCTTGCAAAGCCTGTGGAGAGAAGGGAAATAGAGGACAGGCGGTGAACTGTAGCAAGTCAAAATAGACATATACTATCTGAAACAAATGTTCATATCTGATGGAGACAAGGAGAATAACACACAAAACAAAGTCAGTCATGCATGCTGACAAGGCCTTTCTACCATTGGCGACAGTAAAGGATGTTACCTTACAAGGTCTATGACTCTCTCCCTAGGCACGTCACTGACGGGTTCCTCGTTGATGGCTAGGATCTGATCTCCAGCAAAAAGTTTGCCGTCAGATGGTCCGTCTGAAAGCCAGGGAACATACCTCAGGCATATACTTTTTGTCGAGTGATTAGAGGAATTCATTTACTCATGTTCTCAAATATAAGGCAACTCATATGAAGCACCTCATATAAATGTTACACAAATTTATGTTACACAGTATACAAAGGCCTCTGTTTGTCTATACCAATCAGGCCTTTGTTAAACTCTAGCTATGTAATGTATTTAATTATAAGAGAAAATTTAGATGCAAAAACAAAAGTAATAGCAGGTTTTTTAGTAGATGAGACTGGTTGGCCTGGTGGACCAGACAACTGCTTTGTCCCACTGGGATGCAGAAGTCTGGCCCCTAGGTCCTGCTAGAGACACGCGTCCTACCCGCAGAGACAGAGCGTACAATGACAGGCCGTTCACTGCCGGCGATGAAGCCAAAGCCGTGGGTGGGGTGACGCTGGATGCAGACCTGTCGAGCTGTGCCAGGGGTCAGGCTACCACTGTCCATACCATCCTGACTCTCCTCTAACATTGCAGGGCTGAGACAAAATAAAAAGCATAAGAGATAATAGAAGACAATATGCAAGATTTGATGTCAGGCTAATATGCTAGTTGCATACTGTATATATATATATGTGTGTGTGTGTGTGTGTGTGTGTGTGTGGTACTCCCTAGTCACACAGTACTACCTATACTAGAACAGTCATATGAAGTGCCCCCACACCACCACAACTGCTGCCAGCATTACTGGACAGCTCAATATGCTTCATGGAGAACACAAATCACCAATTCAATAAAAGACGATAACTGACTAGCATCACACAGAGTAATGGGGTAGAGGAAGGGCTATTTGACCTACCCAGAGGGAGTGAAGCCAGTGATGATAGGGCCTACACAGCTGGGCCTGAAACTATCTTAATGGAATTTTTTTTTAAAATTGTTTTTCCTTTTTATTTTCTGCTCAGGTAGTAGTGATATCGCAAAGATGATATATAAACTAATAGTTAACATGACACAGTGTTTACTAGTTCTTTATTTTTAGCTATGCTAACAATTTTTGATCAAGAGGAGGAAATAAAATAAACAGGAACAGAAGTGTGTCAGCATTTTGGTCAAACCTCAGATTTGAGAGAGCTTTGCTTTTGCCTTTTTCTGCTTTGTTATGTGTTAATGTGTTTGTTTACCTTGCATGTTTTCTCAATGCTCTTTACCATTGCAAAGTGGGATGTGAGAGGATTGGGTGATGCTTCCTTGCATAATCTCTCAGGCTTTCCTAACCCACTTAATATTCAACACATATTGATTAGGCAGTGCACCTGTCACATTCTTTTGAGTGTCCATCCTGGACCTGGGCCATGCCCTGAGAGGAGAGGACAGGATGGGGCGTTGTCTCACTGCAACGGGATCTCTCTGTTTTCCACTCATTCACCTAAAGAGGAAGGAAGAAGAGGAGTGAAATGAAGGCTCACACAAATAACTTTTAGAACACCTCAGAACTCATTCATTTTAGGCTAATATTTGTCCCTGTTAGCCCAAGTATTCTAATGGGTTCCCATCTGTATCCCCATATAAAGCTAAGTGATTTTAGTTTTCTGACATTGTAGCATTGGCCATGCCACAATCAGTGCCAGACAAATGAAATGAGACAAGCTACTTGGAACAGAAAACAGTGGATGTGCAGTACTTATGACACATTCTTGAATACATCTGTCATAAAGCATTTATTTCTCTCAGTACTCATGTGAATCTGGACAGACATCCAATGGCTGTGCTAATTGACAGGCTGCTAAGTGCTCCTAACTAGAGCTTCCCGGTCCCAGTCCTGTCGGCCCCACACTTTGAATAGTTTGGTACCTTTTCCTCTTTTATGCACTAGGCCAGGTGTGTAGAGTAGGAAAACATGAGCATGGGGTTGCTTGGACTGGGATTGGGAACCCCTGGTCTAAACTACAGAGAAGAGCTAGCCTGGCCAAAGGAAACCCCTTTTTTTAGTGGTAAAGCAAATTAAACTAGAGGGGATGTTTAACTGCTGTAATGGCATAAATGGACTAAATACACCTTGTTTTAATGCTGATATTGTCACCACTTTATAGTCACAGTAAGAAATGAATGGAACAGTTAAATTCTGAAATATATTTTTCTTAGGTGTAGTGTTTGTTTCCATCTCTCAACACATGGTGGAAACCCACTTGAGACTATGTGCCATTATTCAAGGGTCTAGAAATACGTGCACAGTGTAGATATTATGTGTCTTATATGTTTTTTTGTATATTCTGTGTTTTGTATTCAATATTTTGTTATATTTTTATTTTGGGACAGCATGAATCTATTAAATATTAATAACAGACACTCTTATAAAGGTGCCAGAAAAAGTGTCCTAGGTGTCCTAAAGAACTTCTTAGTGGCTCGATTTTTTGAGAACCATTTTTGTAAGTGATGTGTGAGTGTGAAGAACCTTTTGAAGGGTTCTTGAAAAACCCACTAAATGTGAATAGAACCTTTACATTATGTGAAGGTTCCTCTGTCCATGTGAAAATGTCTCCACACTTGCAAATGTATATTTCAAAATTCTTCTTTAGGGAACCTAAATTGTTTCTCTGTGGCATAGCATAAAGAATCCCTTGTAGGATATTTGTTTATTAATTATGATTTAATTCTTGGTATTATACAGCGTTCTCATTCATTTTATACAAAAGTCTGGTCATGTGAAATCTCAATTTTTGGGCACCTTCACTGTCATGTATCCCCATGATTCCCACAGAAAGGCAGGCACATTTGCAGATATCCATTGCAATACTTGTATTACTAAACAAAGCAAAAGGCATGAGGGCCTGAAATCAAAACTCCAAAACACAAAGGGACTGGGGAAAACTGCACAAACCTAGGCATGAATGATGGTGGTCCATGTAACAAGGCAACTTAAATACAAACAGAGCTAAGACAAGAACCAATCAGAACAGACAATCACTTAAACTAAAACACAAGACAGCTGTAACTAAATACATGAACCCAGCCACTGTGACACACAACTTCAAAATAAGAGTCAAACATATAACAGAGAAAAGCGGCCTCTAGTGGCCACTGACCTTGACCATGACAGTCACAAAACAGGTTAAAAAAGAACAGAGCAAAGGTCAGAGCACAACAAATGAGATTTTGCAACTTGACAAATCAAACTAAAATCACGGATGGTGAAATAAATAACATTGATTATCTCACTACATAGGCACCTCCAAGAGTGGGAAATATTAGGCAACAGGAAAACAGTTTTTGAAGTTGATGTTTTGAGAGCTGGAAAAATGGTGAAGTCTAAGGATCTGATCAACTAATGAGTCAAATTGTGACCTAGTTAACAGGGTCAGAGCAGAAGTGGAAAAGATCTACAGAAAGGATCTGCTGCCAGTGTCTTGGTGGCCAGATGCCACGCACACCTTCCGAAATCTTGTGGAGTCTCAACCGGTTGGGAGTCCACACCTCGATGGACCAGAGCTATTTTGGTGCCATAAATGGGACCTACAAAATATTAAGCATGTGGTTTTAATGTTATGACTGATTTTGTTTTATTTTCAAGTCAATTCAAGTCAAGTATGTTTTTAATCATATACAGTGGAGATTGAAAGTTTGGGCACCCCAAGTAAAAATGTGTATTAATGTGCATAAAGAAGCCAAGGAAAGATGGAAACATCCCAAAAAGCCATCAAAATGCAGATGAGACATTCTTATAATATGTCAAAAAAAGTTGGATTTTATTTCCACCATTTACATT
>JBBPCY010000032.1:19110377-19130062 GCA_037974405.1 Brachyalestes nurse | reverse complement strand
ACATAATTAACAATATTTCTAAATCCCAAGAAAACATATCTAACCTCTTTCTCACCTTATAAATTAATTCTACCCTCTTGGTCTTCTTGATGAAGTTGTTAATCACTCTGTCATAACAGCAGGGATTTTTTTTCCAAGGATTTCACTAGTGCCAAGCTTGGCTGGGTAGTGTGGGGATCGCTAGCAAGCTAACAAGCTAATGCCCTTCTCTCTGTGCAGTTGTAGACGAATAATAAAATATAAAAAAAAAAAATATTATTAATTAATACTAGTAAATAATATGTTACGCATTTTGTTATGTATGAAGCTTCAGTCTCACGCTCAAGGTGCTCAGTACAGAAAATAGAAGTGTAAACAAAGGCAGTGATTGGCCACAGTGTTATGTCAGTCATTTGAAGTGGAGAACTACCCTATCACAGCAATGGTCACTGGTTTCATGGGTGGGACTTATATACCATGAGAGTCCATTGAAAATCCATGAGTCGCAGGGGTCTGAGAAGATTTACATTGGAATGAACAGGGCGCCAGTGAAACATGTTTCACTGAAATTCCCTGTTTCACCGCTTTGTGGGTGGTGCTGTTTCACGTTTTTCACGAGCGCCGTATACAACTGTTACGCTATTGAGGAGCAATAAGTAGGAGAGCAACCTTATTTTTATGGGCATTTTTTAGTTTCACATCAATAAAAATGTGATAGTTATGAAGTTTTTTTTGTATTATTTTTCTTGGTGAAACATTGTTTCACCTGTAGTCTTATAGAAACCGCCACTGATTGAGAATGAAGTCGTACTAAAAATGGCGAGCAAGTGAAAGCTACAGAGTGCATCATTAGCACACTTTGGGTTCCTCACATCCAAAAAGGAAGCACATAGAGATGAAGATGCTGGTGCAGCTAGCACAGTGGGTCCACTAGCTACCAGAACAAAAGATCATCTCTCAACCAGTCCAGAAGAACAAGGTGAAGTTGAGGCAGACTGCAGGCTCTCATTTGCAAGTGCACTAATGGCGTGCTGATAGGCTGTACCTGACATTTATTCAGTCGATTGCTCTTGTAAGTGCGCAGGTTGGTATCAATTGTTGTCGTGGCTGCATTGTAATGCACAACTTTGCCTTGTTATAAAACAATATGCATCCATACAACTTTAGCCAATGCAACCTCCTATGTTAGGGTCCCTTTATGAGTACTACAGGATATCGTATTATTAAAACAGATGTTAATAGTGTGTGTGTTGTCATGCAGGTGTGATTGTCTTGGCTTGCATCCATGACATATTACTACTGCATGTTGAGAAAATTTAGATTGGTATTGCACAACAATAGGGAGATGGGGACCCCCGGAAATTGACAGGTATTTCGCACACTGTATACTGTTTTGTACAATGTAACAAAAGTAAAATGCTTTTGACAAATCCTTTGCAGTAGCATCATTCATGTTACTGTTGCTTTAGTATTAACTAGAAATGTTAACATTTCCCTTTAGTTCACAATTCAGTGAAAGAATGTACTTCTGAGTAAAGCATGGATAGGTTATATAAGGTTTTCTGGCATGGATCTGTCTTTTAAGGACAGTCCACAAAATAGCACTGAGGTCAGCACTGTACAAATGCCATTCCAAAAACCAGCTCTGGTATTTTTTTAATGGCCTTTGTCTTATTGGAATACCCATTTAAAGATTTGATGTTTTTTTATATTTATGTCATTATGATCTTCCTTTATCATTATACTGTTTTGTGCAATGCACCTGTTTCATTGGCAGCAAAACAGCCCTACAGTTCCAGCAGTTTCCAGTTCATGGCAGACCTGTTTGTTAGTAATTCTTGAATTGCCTAAGCATCCAGACAAATTTCCTCTCCGTTGAGGATGGCAGTTTGTTCATTTGTACTTGCATACAATTGCTTGGACTGATTGTCTTGGAATGTGCTTGGAAATGGCTCCATATGAAGTTCCTGATGGTCCAGAACTGTACTTCTACAAACCTTTTTCTCAGATCTGTCTGATCTCTTTGGACTTTGGACCCATTGTAATTCATGTTGCTTAATCCAATACATGCTGTCATATGAGCCCTTTTAATGCAGGCACTAAGAAGCTACCAGCTGTAGTCAGTCATTATCAAAAAGACTGTTAAGATAATACCAACACTAAATAAATAATCTAAGTGAATGTATGTATACCTTTGACCTTGAATAAATAATTGTGACCCTGTGTTTTCAGGAAACCCACATTAATTTGTGCGCTAAATTTGAGATTTTGAGATTTTTGTAATGGAGATATGTGGTGTGCAATCATTCTGCAACAAAAAACCGCTGTAGAAACAAGATTAAGAAATGGATGTCAGCTGGTCCTCAGAGTTTGATCTGTCAGTCTTGTCATAAATATTACTTTTGATATCACACCAGGGACCATTTCTAAAAGTTTCTCTAAACTTTGAAGAGCAGAGTCTGTGAACAGAATTCCAAACATTGAGAATCACACACAAAAAGCGATTCTTAAAATCAGCTACATATATATACACCAGTCATAGTAATAAACTTACTATGTTAATGTTTTTGTCTCGTTTGTCAACTTTAAAACATGTTTAACATCAAGCTGGAAAGAAAAACATGAACCTCATCTTGCATCAGCTGCCATTGCCTTGCTTTAAACATTGGGCCATATTGTTACTCACTGTCTGTGATTATACATACGGTGCTGCATATTTTAGTCATGTTTGCTGCCTCTTTGGTGAAGGTTGTGGATTGGATTGTCAATGAGACTCTGCATTCACAAAATGGAAAACCACAAGCATAGTGTTTACTGGAGTCAAACATGTATAGAATAAATGGAATAAAGAACTGAATCAGATGATGCTGTTTCAGCTTCTTTGTGAGCTGGGTCATCATCTTCTACTGTTTAAGACAGCAGTCCGGCTGATGTCGTGGTGAAGGCACTGTTGTCACGTTCCAGATTTTTTTTTTTTACTTAAGAAAAAGAAACCCCATTATTGAATTGGGTCTCAAACCAGTCCTCAGGGACCCCTAGACATTTTTGCTCTGTCCCTGGGCTGAAGCAACACTGTAGATCTTCAGGGGGTCCCTGAGGGCAGGTTTCGAAAGCACTGATGTAACATTTCATTGGGAATTTGGACTGGAGATGCGCATGCTCTGACAATGAAAACAAATCCAATGAACAACACAAAAGTGAGGTGGTAGTAACGCCATGTTAATTCCAATGGATCGAGAAAAAGATCATATTTAAATATTTGTAAGATAACTATCCAAATTTTTTTTTATCTTACGCACATTTTATCCCCTTGCTGTCAACCCACCTTTAGATTAAAAGACTTTGACATGATCTTGTAACGCTACGGAAATTAATTGAAAAACTGTCACATCATTGTTTAGCAAAGATCTACTATTCATATCCTGGAAGATACTTTGAAAGTATAGTTATTATGACAATAACAGTGTGGTGTAATTAGATCCCAGTGATTTCTCAATATTTGCTCATTAAAACCAGCAGAGAAATTCTGTTAGGAGAGCAGATTCTGCAGCGTTCATAAGCAGAGGAGATATAATGTTTTTATTGTAATATTAAATGACCATTATGCCTACAGTCTTCTTTTGAAAAAGTAAAAAAATGTTATTTTTATTTCTTGAAACTGAATTGAATGTGAAAAAGAACAACCTGTCAAACATAATATAAATGTACTTCTACACTGTATAAAAGTTGTTTCTGCAAAACCTAAATTGTAATAGCTAATTTTATAAAAACAAAAACAAATGCTTGATGAAACATTGGTTTATATCATGTAATTGTTTGAGTTGAATAAAACCAGTTTAATTGCTTGGTTCCACAAAGTAATTATTTGTATGTAATGAAACAGACTCTAGTCTTCACAGGGCAAAGCTCTGCAAATTTCTACCTCATTAAACACATTTGGTTCAATTGACCAGCTAATTAGCAAAACCTTTGTAAGCTGAACGCAGACCATTACAAAAGGGAAAATGCTCTTCTTTTCTGAGCTGTGGCCTGGAGGGAACCCAGTTTTACATGCCTGGCCCACTGTAAATCTGCACTTTTGATTATTAGCAAATGAGGAAGCTACTTATTACTTTTGCAAGAAATGTCACCAAACTTTTGACAGGCAGTGTAGACTCAACCTCATGCTCATACAGAGTTAGTACCTTGAATTTACATCATTTAAACGTGTGAAACAAATCCATATAAATGAAACGTATCACACAACTTTGTCCTTTGGTTTACTTTTGACAATGATTGTGTTGCTGCAATATATTTTACTTACATTATGAACAAAAGTTTTGGGACATATATCTTAATTCAGGGTTTGGGCTGTATATTAGAGTCTATGTATTTGAATGCAATGTCATAAAGTCCCAATTGTTGTGATGGTCAGGCGTCCCAATACTTTTGTCTATATAGTCTATATAGTGTATGTGGCAGTGATGCACACATTTCAGTCCGTTTTGTCAGTGTGTGTATCAGCATTCATACTGACATGCTGCTGGGGGAGAACTGGAACGTGATGAATATAATACGTAGTGGGTCACGGTGTGACCTGCACTGCAGTGTAATCTCAGGCCATCTCACCAGTACATTACGAAGCAGTACGTGAGCCACGTGGCACTTTGCATCCCACCCCCAGCCTCAGCCAGGCAACCTCTGAGACTGCATCGCGTACCGTTGCAGCACAGAGGGGTGATGGATGGCCTTTTTCAGCAGCCTTATCTGGGCTGTGTGTTTTCTGTCCATGTGCCGAGAATACCAAGTGCCTGGCCTGCCAGTGTGCAATTATCTGGCAGGCTGAGCAGGCCGGCTTGCAGGGGCTGGCCCTAGCCTCTACCACACACAAGCACACCGTTGCGTGTGCTGACGCTAATGAAGGTGAGTGTGAGGCACAGTCACATCGGCTAGCCTGCCTTCCACTGAAAATGGCACGGGCACAGCATCTCATTAGCGCATTTAGCTCGGCTAACGGGGAAGCACGAGGCAATTGGTTTCGCGCTGCGCTGTTGAGGCCCAGGGATGTATGATCTCTCTCTCTTTGCTCTCTGTGAAGACTCAGAGGGTTATCGCAAACAGAAAACGCCAAACCCAGAGATAGAAACCGATGGGAACAGTTTAAGACGCATTGAAGTTGCCCTGATCGACAGATGCGAATGCATCCAGCAAACCAGCAGGACTCGCCAAGGCTGAGTAAAATTGTTTTGGAAGGGTTGAAAAATGGACTTGTTGAAAGAAACAGAAGGTACAAAGGAAGATCTGATAATGCGGTAGCCTGCAGGGCTGCCACGTGCCAATAAGACAGGGCAGGCAAAACTGTAAATTCCACCCCTAAAGCGGATGAAAACAAGCTTGATGCAATACTAAAACAACACCCTTTCAACATTACTCTATATCAAAAGAAGCATCTCTTAACAAATCTGAAAACAGACTAAAGTATATCAACACAGTGTGTGGCTATTTAGGCAATCCAGTCAGTCTCAAGGAATTTTTAGGAAGTTTTATGTTGGAGATGGTCTTGTGTAGATCTATCAGTATCAATCCAATTAGTAGTTGAGTGATCTACTGAATACTTTTATGCCTATTTTTTGTCATAACCTGGAGTCCAGGAGAGTATAACCGGCCTCATGCTCTCTTTGTGTGGGTAAGTGTCATCACTCAATTCTAACCACAATTCTAACCATCTCTGCTGTGCACAAATGTTGCATTAGTGGTAATTCGAAAAGGTAATTCGAAATCCTTCCAGTCTGGTAGTGTTATGTAACAGGAGAAGACCTAATTAGGGTGTGTGAATTAATTACATCTAAATTTGAGGAATAACTAGTAAAATAAAAACAAACTGACTTAAATGAACAGCATTGTTGTAAAGCAGTGCTCAACCTTGCTTTGCCAGTTATCACTGATATTATAATGCTAAATTCCCACTAGCACCTTTGAGATTTGCACCATTATGTTGCTGGTGTTGTATGTTCACTTTCCCTCGTTGGTTATACTGATTATTCTGACAGCAACTCTAGCTTAAACATTGATATTTAAAAGTTCCATTTTCACACAATTTTGTGACTGCAGACCCCTTTCAAAAGGGGACACAAAAGCAACTCGAGTGATAAAAGCTCTCCATTCTAGAGAATATTCAACAAATTCAAATGACAAACAGGATATTCTCTAGTAATCATTGCCGATTCACTGAGAAGATCAAATTTAATCAGTGCCTCTTTAGCATGTAATAAAGATTAATCAGACAATTGTGAAAGCCCTGGTATTTTCATATTTTTCAGCTAAGAAAAACTGCATCACTTTTTTATTTACTGATTTAGTTATTTATTTACTTACTTACTTACTTAAATCAATGCTTGGTTAATTACTGATGCAATAATTTACAGCATATAACACAAGCGCAATTAAACTGGCATCAGAATACTGTCTCTAGCAGTCTGCCACCCATGGGAAATTACCCCTTCTGCCCTGCCCACTCACAAGCCCCGGGGGTCTGTAGATATTCTAGTGATTTTGTCTCTACATTTGAATAGTCGTTCAATTGTGCACACAGCGCTTTTATGATCTCAATAGAAAAGCATTGCCAGTAGCATCAGACACTCTGGAGCAGCCACACATGAGCCTAAGGTCACCATGCCCAATGCCAAGCGTTGGCTAGGGCTGTAAACACCCCCCCAGCATTGGACTGTGGAGCAGTGGAATTGCATTCTCTGATGTGATGGAGCTCCATCCAATGCCTTTGGAATGAGATGGAGTGGCATTTGTGATTCAGAACTAATCATCCAACATCACTAATGTTCTTGTGACTAAATGCAATCATGTTCTCACAGCAGTGTTCCAACATCTAGTGTCAAGCCAGAGGCTGTTATTGGAGCAGAGGGGGTCCAAGCTCCCTACCCTTGACAGACAAGCAAACAGAAACTTTTACAGAAGATTTATTCTACATTTAAATGGGATCTAAACTGATAGAATGAACAAAGATGGTGAAGCACAAATGTAGTGTATATTTACTTAATTTTTGTTTCATTTAAGCAAACGTGTACTTAACATGGTAAAAGCAAGTATTGTAGGTATTAAATAATACTGCCTCATGCCTGTTGATCTTGGCATAGGTTGTGGGTACCTTTAATGAGTGAGTGATTTAAGCACTTCAGTGTTGTGCAATACAGTTTTGTCAGTGTTGCAACTGCATTATAAAGTGTCATAAGCTTGTAATTTAACAGATAGATGCATGAATTCTGACAGAGATGCCACTGCGTGTGTGTGTGTGTGTATGTGTGTGTTTGTGTTAGGGCATTAACGACTCCACATTTTTTCCAAGTGGACTTATCCGTTAAGAAAGTCGAAGTCGAGTCGACTAAGTCGTTTGACTAAGTCGTAGTCTACTTTTGTGTTAATGCCCTAGTGTGTATGTGTGTGTGTGTGTGTGTGTGTGTGTGTGTGTGTGTGTGTCTGTGTTTGTATGTATGTGTATATGCTCTTTCAGACTCATCCTGAGTTCGTTGTTGACATTCTAGTCGGTTACACTCTTACAAACCAAGCCAAAGATTTATTCTTGACTTTGTCTGTGGAGGAGAATTTAAAATGCTAATGCTAATATCAATTTGCAGACTAAGATGACAGTATTTTAAAAATGCAGCTGCTTCATAACAACTTAACACTCATTCCTTCGTGTAGTTATTTTAAAGTGCTATCCTCTACTGTGTCCTTGACATTAAAATGCATCTTGATGATAAAGCACCACTCTTTGGGTGAGTCTTATATCAAACTTTGAGAAGAATAATGCAGACCTACACAGTTTCTGGGCAGACTTTATGTCCACCCTATGCTAAAGCAACATCATTTGTATCATATAACAGATGTGAACAGTATATATCAGTCAGGTATCATATCATCAAGATGGTCACAGTAAACAATCCGTAGTTCATGGTCATCAAACCATACAAAGCAATGGCCCATTCATACAGCCTGGCAGCACGTATCTGTAATTTAAGGTCCAGCTTTCATTTGCCTTAATACTATTTGATAAGGTTCAACTTTGGTGGGTGAATTCTACCTCATTATCCATGGCCAGGCTGATGAACAGCGTCGGAGGGCGTAAAAGTAAAAATGAAGGAGGGAAAAAAAGAATCTAGCTGTTCATCAGATATCTCTTTATACTCCCGTAATGATTGCAGTGATGGTCCTGGGGCTTTTCTTCGCTGTTTAATATGTCTGGCGTCTGAGCCTTCAGTGCGAGGAAAATGAGTGAATGCCTGGCTGCCCTCAACACTTTAATACGTTTAATGCACCCAAGGCACAGGATGAGGTTATATGCGTTACTCTGCTATCTCCTCAATAGAGCTAACACAGCTTGCATAAACTGAGACTGGCATACTTTTGTAGCATGATTCTAATTTCTTGAAGATTCTTTGTTGTCTCTACAATTTTGAAGAATGCTTCATATTTTTAAGCGCTATCTTCAGCCACGAGGTTGTGAGCCTTGTGAGTTTTCGCTTAAATGGCACCATGCTAGTAGACGGGGAACAAATCCCTCAGCAGGATATTAGGAACAGCATGATTGTTGAAGAGAAAATCTTCAGCATGCTGCATGATTGCAATTTTGTGCACTTACTTAGCAATTCCTGTGGATTTACCAAGTATTTTTTAAAAAGATTTCTGCTTTGTGAGGTGCTGAGCAGCAGCATGCAAGGTGACAATACGTTCAGAAAACCATCCACAATGGTGTGTCAGATAAAGTGAATATCTTAACTAATGTGTAAGAGATCAATGCGTGGGTGGCCAGTGGAGTGTGAGACAGACTTGTCTGCTCCCATAAACCACGTTAAATTTGAGAGTATGAGCCGAACATAGTAATCCGCATTCCTAATGAACAGTAGTCAGAATTGCCTTGAGCGCTCACACAAAGATGAGAGATTTTATACAGTAGAGAACAAAAAATCAAAGCGGTGCAGAGAGAGTTGGCCAGCTTGTGTCGTGCAGGGACTTCTGCTGAATCTCTGCTCTAGGAATATTAATCACAAATAAGATGGGTTACAACAATGTTGTTCCTCAGAATTGCCGAGGGAGGCTGTAAGGTGTAGGAAAAGCAAAAATTAGCTTGGACTGAAATTGCTTGGCATGAGCTACCCACCCCTGTCTTTACTGAGTCCTCTGACTGTTTTTGTCTACACAAATGAAATGAGTTGAACTGAATTCCATGAGAAACACATCATGGACATATGACCCCCTTGGGAGTTATAGCCCTTCACTTCACTCACAACAGAATAAGGCTTTTGCATTTGCCACTCAATGGATTCTAAAGGATCCAGAGAGATTTTCTGTCTTTTCCAGCATTATGATACTCACAGCTCTTGTTTTGACAAAGGGAAGATGCCCAAAACACACAACAGTACTAATGATTGTGGCAAAATCTTATTTTTTACAATATTAAAACAATATTAAAACATTGCACCTTAGTGCAAAATAATATAAAAGTTCTTTATCAATTTAAGGGGTTCTTCCAAGAACCCTTGCATTTTGTTTTGGATACCTCACACTCCTTCCTTTAGAAACTCTCCATTGAAAAGTTCTTTAGGAAACCAAAACTGGTTCTTTTATGCAAAGAACCCTTTCTCCCACTCATATTTTAGGGGAGTTAGATCAGGCGGAGAAAGCACTATTACTTTGTAGTATTTTTTTTGCTTGCTTTCACCAAGGGCTGCCAATAAATCTAGAGGTACTTTATGCATATTAATATGCAATATAATGGGCTTAATGTAATTCCAGCTCTTTTTCTTGGTCTTGGACGACCAGACTTTAGTGTTTTCCTTGCCTGAAGACATTACATTTTACTCAGTTTATGATGAAATTTTTTATGACTTGGGTTGTGTTGGTGGGGGCGAAAGATCAAACCATGCAGCTGTGCAGATTTCCAGGACTACCAGTAAAGAACAGTGTTCTAATGCTTGGCTCCAGTATATTGAATACTGAATGTGAATGGAATACTTTCTGACATGTTTCATGGTCCGTGCCCTCGCTCCCGTAGCCGTCGTCTGACAGCCGGCGCTCAGCGGTGCATGTGAACCTTCAGCGTGACAACAGTGCATAAACAAGGAGAACACAGCCAAAGCTATTGGGCGCTCGGATGCGCCGGGAGGTGTTTTGACAAGGAGAATCTCAGTAGAGTTCGGGCTGCTGCGGCTGATTCAGGCAACAACCCCCCCCCCCCCCCTCCACCCCATGCACAATACAACTGTGACTCTTTCATTAGCCTGTGAGTGCAGAGATAATTAACAGCTCAGTTCGTGGAAATTGTAAATTACGTTTATCAGCAGAGCCCTGTTTGCCTGCCACCCCACCCTAACTTCCTTTCCTGTACCCCCACTCAACACTCTTCCTCCACGGGAAGCCTTTAGCAGGAACTTTAGTTCTTTACTGAACCACTTAGAAACCTTCATTTTTAAAAACTTTTCTGTTCTGAGTGTCAAACTTGGTGTCCAGTGTAATATAGATAGTAGAAATGCTGTATGTCTCAGAATATGCTTTTACCAATGTTATATTCAAGCTAGCCTGCTTGCCTCAACCTTTTAGCACTGCACGGCTAAGTGCACTATTGCTATTGTGACAGCACTTTAAGGTGGACCAGAAAATGTGAATAAGATGAGCAATAAGAAAGCAATTCAGCTCCTTTAGCTAACTAGACAACTGCTGGACCACATTTACGTTTACGGCATGTAGCAGATGCTCTTATCCAGAGCGACGTACATCAGTGCTTTAGTAGTCTATGTCTGTTCTTTATACCTGTAACTTCTTTTGTAACTTCTTTATACCTGTAACTCTTTATACCTACACTAAGATCAACACCTGCTTTTAACCAGATACACACCATTTCTGAAATTGAGGGCACCCAAGCTAAAGTCACAACTTGGCACTGTCCTAGAAGGCTGCCTCAGTGTTATTGCCAAAATATGATTTCATTTGTGGTCTGGTTATCAGCTCATATGCATCAGAGATATCATTGTAGTTTGATTTACCCTCAGTACTAAAGCCAGAGACAGCCCAGACTGTGCTACATATTTAATAGGACACACTAGTGATGTCTTTATATCAAAAAAGCACGACTGGCAGAGCCTCCTCAAAGCCAGTGCAACTTCCTGCTAATTCTGATTGGTACTTTGCAGACGAGACATATGCCAAATTCCATTTCACCCCAACTAGCGTTTTACAGCCACTGTTATCCTTTACAAGAGATAAAAGATGCATGCTGTTGCTAAGTCCAGGATGTGAAGTGCGGCTACAGGAAGCATTGTGTTTCCAGAGGTCGTCTTCTCAGCTCCAATGAAATGGCTTGAACAAGGTTAGACCTAATGCAGGCGAAATAGCCTGCTGAAGCCTCCAGCCAAATTCTCTTTTCATCTAAAAGAAAGTGGGTCCTTTTTATTAAAATACAATTCCAATATTTAACTAAACATTCACCTCAACCTAAGTGTAATATTTATACAAACAAAAGAAATTATAACACAGAGTAAGCCATCAGGTTATATATATCTGAGCTGATTTACTTGCAGTCATGTTCACTGCACTTGCCTGGTTATTTGGCCAGAAATTTACAGATGATGAAAGAATGTATCAGGATCTTCCTGGACAGATTTCACCGCTCACCCGGTCTTATACTGTCTGGCTGCTGAGATGCAGTAGTTACATTTTTCCCCCTTGCTCCACCCTCAACCTGTCTCATGGCACTTTGTCTTGCCCAAGGCTTGCCTCCTCAGTTAAGGATCCCTGCTGTGTACAGTTCTTTGTCAGTCCCTGTGTATAAGCAGCAAATTGTCTGTTAGGTCTCTCTGTTTGCTACCTTGGGTTTTGTGTGTTGCGTTTGCTGTTTTCATGCTTCTTATTCTGTGGCTCTTTTCACCACTGCTATAGGTCTTGACGTTTCTTAGTTTTCGAGTTCAGTGCCTCAGTGTTTTTTTTAATATAATAAAGAGAGCACTTATGTCTATTTGCCTCCTGCCCTTGTCCTATTAGAGGTATGGTATGAATTTTATCTGGGATGTTCTGCCAGCATTATCAGCAGTGCGACAGGTTACATAAAAACATTGGTGTTAATTGTATAATAAGTCCAAAGTACATTTGTCAAATACAGAGGCTTCTACATTTGCACACGTACATTATGCAAAGGCTTCTGAGAAAAAATAAGTACAACTGAATGTACATAAACTGATAAAGCAAAACATTATTGCTACCTTAATAATATGCTGTTGGTTCTCAGCATGCCAATAAAACTGTTCTGACCTGCTGAGGCATGTTCTCTTCAAGACCTTTGAGGATGCTCTGCGGTATTGGTGTCGTCATGCTCCTCAAACCATTCCTGAACCATTTTTACTATGTGGCAGGATGCACTACCTGGCTAAAAAGCCACTGCCACTGGGCATCGCCACTTAGGACTGTACCTGGTCTGCTTTGATGTTTAGGTGGGTGATGGGCCAAAATGACAACCACAAGAATGTCTGGACCCAGGCAGAATGTTTCCTGTCATACCCCCTTCACACTTCTTGGCAGAGTGCATCCTGGCTGTCCATGTACTGTAAAAGAAACCAGGATGTACTGGACCAGTTGACCTTCATAATATGCTCGGATCATGTGCCCACTGTTGGTGTTTTAAGGGTGGCTATTGTTAATCTGGGCACTCTGGCCTGTCTGCCCCATCCTCAGCAGGCTATGACGCTTTGTGCTCTGTTACACATCCCTCCTGCAAACATTCCTTTCCTAAAAATTCTGTCACTCGTACCGCAGTACTGTAGTCCTTTTGATGGTTCATAACAGATAGGACAACCTACATTACCTGGAGAATCGATGATTCTTGGGAACTCAACTCCCTGGCTTGTCCAGACTCAGACTCTGTCAGTAGCTACTTGCTTGCTGTTTGGAGCTGGTCTGACTATAATGATTTGGTCTTTGTCAAAGTTGCTTAGGGTTTTGTGTTTGTTCTGCATCCAGCGTGTGGACTATGAGAACTAGCTATCAGCTTGTAATATAGTCTCGACCTTGACTTGGCACGGCTGTAACGAAGTTATTTGTTCATCTCTCATGCACACATTTCTCATTTTTGGACTGACATGTATTTCTATTATTGCTATCTATGGTCTGAATTGAAGACTGAGTTCTAATATCAAAATGACATAGCAGAAACATATTAATATGTGTTACACTGATATGAATGTATCGGGCATTGCAATGTTGCTAGAGTTTCTAGCTGTGGACACTTACTGGTCACATTGTTGGTTCTCCTTGTAAGTATGCAGTTATACCTACACATTTTGACCACATTCAGTAATTGCATATCTATATAGTGTGTATATATTTGAAGATTTCCTTATGAATAGACCAAGAAGGTATTTCTAATAAATTGTCAACCGAGTGTATGTATTGCACTGAACATGTTTTTCTTACTTTGTAACATTTGGCTTTTGAACAGTTTCTCTTGAACACACATAGGGACACATACTTATTTGAATACTTTCTTTCTGAATCCCCAGATGCTGCTGTGAGAATGACACACTTAAGCACAGTTGTGCCTCTTCCCAAATGCTTATGTATGAGGACTGAGCTTAATGGACAGATGCTGATCTGCTAGCCATCTGCCAGAAGTTTCATGCAGGCTTCATGTCATGCACTTCATTTCTGACTGCAGAGGAGGGACTGAATGCATCCATCTGTGAGCAGGTCGCTACACATAGCATTTGAAACACATAACAGCCGTGTCTTGGCTTAACAGTCAATGCCAACCCATTGCATCTCATGGACACTATTGCAAATCCTTACTCATTAAGGACTGAGGGCTTTGTGAGTTCTGAGCTCCTATTTAAATCAATTAAACTGGAGTGGGATACCATATCCTGCATTTTTCCTTTCCACACAGTTTCTAAATGAAAAATTCATATCTGTGCAAATGAGTGGCAGACTGGCCTTGAGGAATGAAATGGGAGGATAAATATATGAGCGTCTGAATGGAGAGGTGTACGCTCTTAATTAAGAAATAGCATGAGGCATCAGCCATCAACACCCAAAAACCCCTGGCACCATTCTAGAGGAAAGCTTATTTCATGCATCACTGAATCTCTCGCTCTCGCTGTCTCTCTCACTCCCTCTGTCTCTGTCTCTCTGTCTCTCTTACTCTCTCTGTCTGTCTCTCTTACTCTCTCTCTCGCTCTCTCCCTCTCTCTGTCTCTCTCCCTCTGTCTCTGTCTCTCTGTCTCTCTTTCTCTTACTCTCTCTGTCTCTCTTACTCTCTCTGTCTGTCTCTTACTCTCTCTCTCTCTCTCTGTCCCTCTCTCTGTCTCTCTCTCTCTGTCTCTGTCTCTCTCTCTTACTCTCTCTGTCTCTCTTACTCTCTGTCTTTCTCTCTCACTCTCTCTTTCTCACTCTCTGTCTCTCTCATTCTCTCTGTCTCACTCTCTCTTGCTTTCTCTCCCTCTCTCTGTCTCTCTCCCCACAAACAGCAAAAACACAGACATCACCCTCCGGAAATACTGACACCTTCAATTATTATAGCAAAAAGGCTAGATAACCTCAACTTCAATTTTATTAAATATTTTCCATGATCAACACCTCCGTTTTCTTCTTGACAGTATTGACACTACATAAAACTGTGTAAAGGGTGTAATATGCAAAAACACAGTGACAATGAAATACTTTCCCTAGTATTTCTTAATTTTGGGCTCAACCATTGGATTTTAAAAAGCAAACAAAGGAAAGTTCTGATTATAAGACTCATGTTGGGAAGTAAAAGGGAAACAGTGTTTACATGACACTTCAAAGGCTTTTTGATTTTACAATCTTGTTTTCCCATGATATGGGCCCTTTAAGTATCCACTTTCCAGCATTTGTTATAAATATACACTCCACAGTGCTTTGGAGGTGCACAGGACATGACTTCACGCCTTTATTATTGACCACTAGAGAGTGAACGGAACAGATTGTACTAAGCAATAAGCAATAATAATCATGATTTTTTTGGCACAAATCTATTGTGTTGTCCCAATCACCGGTTAGTGCTGCTGAGGAAACTGTGAATCTTGAGTTGTCTCAGCCAGTCACAAAGAGATAAACTAGGGAAGGAAAACAAGAAAAACATCATGCAAGCAACAAATATGCATTTAGGTTGTTATTGACAGAACAAACTCTACAAAAGAACAAGTTCTGTGAGATGTTCTTGATCCATGCCACAGAATTGGCGTGGTGTAGGAGTCAAAAACATTTCCAAAATGACTCCAGCAATGAGGACGAAGGGTCCCATATCTCATTCAGCAAGCTTACAAAAAGCCCTCTGGATAAACTGTTTGGCTGCATGGATCAACAGAGCAGAGACGCTATAGAACCTCTTGCTGTCAAACTTAGTCTCACTTCAAATTCTCCAGCCAGATTGTCCAGATTTTCACTTTGTCAGTTTCAGGTAATCTATCTGACAAATGTTTAAGCCCCATAGGCTATTTTGTTGGGTAGTCACTGGTAATGGCTTCAGCTTAGAGCAGCTAGAATAAAAAGCTGCTAATTGTTCATGGCTAATCCTTAAGCATGCCATGGCATGGTGACCTTTCCTGCATTGATTTTAATGCAAAACATAATAGGTTATTTGTTCAAGATGGAGCTACTTAACTTTTATTATTAGCAGAGTGCGTGTAATTGTAATTGTAGTTTGTTCTATGCACTACAGGATCTGCTACAGATCATAAACATTTATAGACATCACATCACTCTGACAAGCTCAATGGTCTTCCAAACTTGCCAGTGTTGTCGTCCTGCCATTGCAAAATATTTGCCGCTACTGCGCTGAAAACGTAATCAAAATGACCTAAACCTCCACCCTACTCCCCCATAGACAAAATGAAAGCACCTGCAACGGTTAACAAAAAGGAACTGAAGCACCATCAACAAAATAAAAACGCCTGCATATGTATCAAAACTAAATCCCCTCTCTTCCTCCACAAACTGAAAATGCTTCCATTACAACCCCCTGATTACCCTAAATTGTGTAATCCCACTATGTAAATATGTAATCCTGCTGTTATAAGAGCCTAGCATCTCATAAATATAATGTATTCTACTATCACCATATTCCAAGCAATTTACCTTGGTCAGGTAAAATCAGGGATCTTCAAGATGTTGCCACTAGAGACTGCTCAACTTTACTTTTGGTTATTTTATTGTCTCTTAGCAACAATACTACATTTTCCAACACTATTATCACCTATGATAGGCAAACACTGCACACTGGATGTGCATTTTATAACCAAAGATAAACCCTTTGTTCAGCAAACTTGTTACACCTGGTAAATGGTGCAGAACTAGCAAGTGAGGAAAAGTTTTTGTTGAGACGAGACAATCGGTACCCCTCTTTAAAGTATCTGTCTAGCGAACGTTCAGTCACTGAACAATAAATTAAGATGCAGGCTGGCCTTTCATCAGGACAGAGACTATAAAGTACAGGTTTTAACTGAGACTTGAATGGACTCCTCAGTTAAGGACCTTGTCATCTTAATTCACCGGCAGACAGGACAATGGAGTTGGAAAAGAGACTTCATGGGGAGGTTTGGGTGTTGTAAAGTTTGGCTGTGGAATATCTTCTAGATGTTCCCACAATATCAATCATTTCACAATCACCTCACAACTTATTACCTGCTCAGGGAATTTATGGAATCAGCCATTTTAACAGCTCTGTATCTTCGACTGCAAGCTAACACTGCATAGTTGCTTGCTGAGCTTATTGAGCAGTTTGAGGCAATACACCCAGAGGCTGCTATGATAGTGGCTGGCGATTTCAATGGCACCAATCTGAGGAAAGTCATGCCAAAATTTCATCAGCACATCAGCTGCCTGACGTGTGGTCAAAATGCATTGGATCATGTTTACATTTCCTTTCTGGGTGGATATAAGGCCCTTCTCCATCCTGCCTTTGGCAAATCAGATCATGCCAAGATACTGATGCTGCCTGCGAGGCAGAGATTTAAGCAGAAAATGTCCGTGCAAGGATCATCCAACATTGGACATTCCAATCAGATGACACCTTATGTCTCAGTTTTATTTCTAAATGGATTGATGATGTTGTTAAAAATCTACCATGAAAACATTCCCAAACCAAAAACCATGGGTGAATGGTGAAATCTGTGCTGTGCTAAAAGCATGAACTGCAGCCTTTGACTACAGGCACTCTCAGTGACAATGTGGACTCTCTCGACTGGGGTTCCAAGACAAGAAGCACGTGGAGGGGTCTTAAAATGAGCACAGACTATAAAGGGAAAACTAGCAGTGCTTGGGAGTTCTGATAACATCACCTGGCTGTGGACTTGAACCAGCATGCTTGCACACTGCAGGTGTCTGGGACAGATATGTGCAAATTATTTAAAAGTATAAATATACACAAGCTCCAGGGCCAAAAAATGTCCAAAGGGTGGAGTTTAGTTCATATCGTGCGAGTAAGCGGGTGAGATTTGTAAGAGAAAAACGCCAAGTGGCTAATAGAAAGTTGTCCCGTAATGTCTTGTGAATGTTATTCACCGATTCTGACTCTGAAGGGAAATATTTTTGCTGCACAGCGCTGCTGCCATGCAAGCCAAAAGTGTTCACGAAGCACAAACAAGTGTTTATTTCAACACTGCCCAACGGGAATGTGGGTGGCAGTGGTGAACGTGGTCGTAGTGTCTGTAGGAGAGGTGTTGGTCGAGGCAGAGGCAGCAGGAGAGGGAGAAATAGGGCTGGAAGTAGCCGTAGCATTAGCTCTCTCCATCCAGTGCTCCAAAGGGGTGGGAGTCTCTGTGCTACACGTGACTGTGGTGTGTGTGAGAGAACTGGGAGACGTAGGAGAGGCAGCAGGGTGATCTGGATCTGAATAGGGCTGGAAATAGCGATTATAATGGTGGCTGGGTTTATTTGAGAAACGAGTAAGTGTTTCAGAAATGGATCAAATGCTTTGATGAGTCTGTTGGTGTATAAATGTCATTATGATGTCATAATATGCAAATTACATAAGTATATTAATACCCCACATAAACTTTGGGTCATGCCCAACATTTTTCTATTTTACAGTAAGTCTCTATCTTTAACCCCTTTTAAGCCACAAGCTATTGAAATATTGATGTCAAAATTCAGTTAAAAAAAACCCTGGTGCTTAAAGGGGTAAACTGCCGTCATATCATAAATGTATTGCCAACACTCTATGATACATATTGTGACATTTTTGCATTGCGATATATTGTACCACAATGTATTGTTACACCCCTACAAATAAGGCATGTCTTTCTTCTCTTTCCTTCTCAGGGTCTCTGCAGTGCCTCCACACGAGCCGAAGCATCCGCCAGACTCCAGACTGCAGGACACGAGAGAAGGACATTTTTCTCATTTATGCTCCGACAGAAGGGAAAGGAAGGTGGTTTGTTGAACTCCGGTGCTGAAGAGGTACCGCGGACGGCGCAGGGGTTTCGCCTTCATTGCGTGACGAGCGGCAGAAGCTCCTTGGCCGCCTTTTCCCCAACAGTCATGACTGCTGACACATGAATCAACGGATCTCACGGTCGAAACAGACTTGATGTTTCTTCCTTTCCTCCTTTCTTTCTTTCTTTCTTTCTTTCTTTCGCTGTGCCTCGTCACCTTCAGTTAAGCCAAAGTAGACTGCAGATGTGTTTTGGTTTTGTCTCCCCGCCCCCTTTTTCCATTTTATTTAATTCCGAAGTCCGTCCACCGCACAAAAAGAAAAGAACTACAGATACTTTACTGAATATTCTCTTTGTTATCTCTTTTTGATGGAAAAAAAACAAAAGTCGATATATTTTGTGGCATGACGTTTTCAAGCAGCTATTTGTTCTGTAGCGATCTCTACCATCAATCCATCACGGGAGGGAACAAAGGACAGGACACTGAAAACAGGTCTTTTAGAAGCTTTTAAATTCGTTTTCTACTCTTTTATGCTTCTGTCTGCCTTGCTTAGGGTTTACAAGGCATCAAAAAGAGGAAGTAAAGAAAGACTCTTCTCAGGGCGGGGCTGTTTGACTTTGTAAAAATAAAATAAAGAAAGAAATGAATGAAAAGGCCTGTGCTAGACGTGGGTGGGAATTTTGTTTGCAAGTTACGATTTCATTTGACGAGAACAAACCGGTCTTAATCCGAATCCGAGGACGTGATTGGTGGAGGTTGCCGTTTCATGGTCCGGTCACTAGATAATGTTACTGCAAACGCATGCAAGCTAATTCTGACCTTCCCTTCGCCGCGTTTTTCCACTGCTGAACGAAATTAAAGCCACGACTTGGCAAAAAAAAAGCTACCACGATTTCTCCCTGGCCTGCTTTCTGTAAAAGTGGGCGTCATATAGATAAAAACAATAGTGAAAGGCTGAATGTAATCAATTTTAATGGATTACAGTGAGTCATACAGGGTCAGAAACCACGTAAGCGAGTCTATTAGAACACCCCCACACGGTTTAAGGCAACGATGTTCGATTGCATTGGAGTTAATGATTCATTTACTGTGATCCAGAGCCTCCCCCACTACCCAGTCAGAGAACAAACATGTCTATACTATAACAAAAAATCCCTGATCCCTCATTTCTTCATATTTTGCTTCCAGAGAGCCAGTATGTTTAATGTGTTCTTGAGGAACAGTTCTCCAGGCTTCCTGAAGGACTTTCAAAGTCTCTCATTTCCAGTCCAGTCCCT